>APFE031685297.1:257769-352124 GCA_000404065.3 Pinus taeda | reverse complement strand
TATATAGATATATATATATATATATTCGCGTTTCCCCGTTTATTTGGGGAGGTCGCGTTTCGTATCGCTTCCCGTTTCGGAAACTCGTTTCCGTTTCCCCGTTTCGTGCAACTTAGATTGCCCCTTAATGACTGTTGATTCAGGTAAGGTTCTAGAAGTCCATAGTGATAGCTACTTCAGGGATTTAATAGAAGCTTAGCAGGAAGCAATATATCAACATTCACAGCCATGTTTACGTTTTCATCATTAGAACTAAACATTTGTTGTTCGACGATTAGCAGCTGAGAATGCTTGGCTTGAGATTCTAAAGATTGGTGAGAAATATGAAGGCAATTCCCATCTAGAACCGTATGCACATCACCAGAGACATTTGAGCAGCTTCATTGAATAGCCTGGCATCTCCAACATGATAAGTTTTCTGCCTGCTCTTGTGGAACAAATACACCACAATTTTGATGATGTTGTAGCCAACCTAGTGTTGTTGCATGCTTCAATTCATTAATATGACTAGCACCAAGTCCCGACTCCCAACAATACTTCTATGTTAGTTGTATCAGCACCTCTTGCACATACCATTGAAGCAATGGCCTGTTGTTCATTATCATTTTCTACAGGGGTAATACCAAGCAACTATTCCATACCTTCCTGTGTCATTTGCAGTACATTAGGAGGAGAGAATATCCTGATAGACCTGACACTACTCGAAATTTCCTCCCAGGGATCATCTCCCAGGAGAAGCATATCATTCTCCTTATCTACAAATACAAGCTGCCAGCCTGATCTTCAAGGGTCCTCAGGTTGACCTTCTAAACCAGACATACATGCCAGTTCACTGCACAGCTCATGTAGCCACTGCAGCGTGTGACATCTACTGATCTTCTAATTGATCCTGGCTTCTAAACCTTTGTAAAGGTTTTTGTAGGTGGGTTCAGTTGTGACGAGCTCAGTGTGCATTGCAATAAACCACTTTCATCCAAGCCTCCAGACAAACCTGTGGGTTGTGTTTGAGACACAATACTCTGACCCCCAGGAAAAAGAGGGGATTCAGCTTGTTGAGCTGGTGGACAAGATGCCATTTGATTATTTCATACTCTCCTTGATGAATGCCATGAAGCTGAAAGAGCTTTCCCATCCTGAGAGAGAGGTCCTATTAAATTTCTAGATGGTTGTGGCATATGAGGTTGAATAACCCTCTGCATGTTTGGGTAGTGGGAACTTTCATCTGACACTAGTGAACGTAAAATGCTTTGAAGAGGGCATGTAGTGGACAAAGATACAGGTGAAGAAAGATTTGTATTAGAATCAGTCAATAATGATTTTGAAGACACATTCGATGGTAAACTTATTGATGAATTTGACAGAGACACTGGGGGTCTGCGATAAAGCATCTGCAATGTGGGATATTTTAAATGTCTGCTGCTGGCATTGTACTTGCTGGGAAGTTCTCTGCTTCTATAAAACTTAATGTTGTAATGACTGTTATTGGAATTGTAGGTGCACAACATGATTCTGTGATTGCTGCTGCTGCACATTTTGAGCATGATACAGGACATGCTACTATGCTTATTGTGGCAACACATTTAGAGCTTTCTACTGAAGTATATGATGATGTGGTTGTTGTTGCTGCATACTTTGAGCTTGCTGCTGATGTGTTCTCTGTTGCAACTGCTGTTGCTGTTGTAAGTTTTGTGCTTGCTGTTGAAGAATGTGTTGTGGATACTGTTGATGCTGGAGAATTTACCTGTGTACAAGTGGTTCCGGTACACAATGAAGTTGTCGTGATTGAACAGGCTGCTGTGGTTGACATTGCAGAAGCTACTTTGAACATTTAACACTCCTTATTTCCTCCAGTGCTGCTGCAGCCATTGCCTTGTACATATCTGGTTGGATTCCCACCACAGATGAATCAAATCTATACTGCATCTGCATCCAAGGATCCATGTCTAGCCCTTGAAAGTTCAAGCCCTGAAGATGTTGCTCTTTAAGAACGACACAAAAATGTCAAAATTCTTCTCATGTGAAGCAATAATTGATGACTGACAAACCATTGAGTGAGTTTCCTCACTGCCCTGTTCAACTGTATTAATAAACTCTTTCTCCCGTTTTATAGCAATCCGGGAAACTTTGTGAACCTCTTCTGGAACTATAGCTGAAAATAGGAGTGTCTGCCTCTCTCTAGGCACAACAACAATTATCTTATCAATATCCGTATGGAACCCCATATCTAGCAAATGGTTGGCTTCATCAAAGTACAACCACTTTAACACCCATTAAATGACTTGAGACACTTGGGGCATTCTCTATACGGTCCCGAAGTCTTCCAAGAGTGGCCACTAATATTTGTCAAGGATTTGTTTGAAGCCATTTCTGTTCTCATGGTAATTTAGTGCCTCCACTAACTACTTGTACACCAATATTTGCATGGAATTTCAACAAAACATTGGCCTCGGCAACAACTTGACTTGCAAGTTCCCAAGTGGGACATGTTGTCGCTTACTCTGTACAGACATGGTGCGACAATGACTCAGGTCGGGGGTTGTCACCCTGATTCATGAACTCTCCATTCTAGCTGTCTCCCAACAACAGCCTGTAGGAGATAGTCCCTATGAAAGAAAGAAATGAGAGACAAGTTGACAACCAACGAGTCCGCGAGACACGATTGAATGGCCTAGCCACTTGGTTTATTTAGCAAGTTTATAGATTAGATTACACTTAGATGTGAGACCAGTGCCTTATGGAGTCAGCTTGCTTTTAGATCAATTAAGGACCAAATGACCGAATGAACAACTGTGGTTTAAATGCTTATCTACCTTATATGCTATGCAAATCTTGGAATCTAGGTGTGATGCAAGAATCTTGATTGCTTTTAATTATATGCCTATTCTAGATGTATCCTTCCTCTTAACTATTTTGAAGCTAGTCTCTTGATTAATGTTACCTCCCCTTAGGTACTAACAACCAGGTGCCTTTGGCGCTGCAATCACTGTGGCTTTGGCGACTGCAATGTCACCATGTTAACCACTAAAGAGATGTTAGGCTCCTCAAGTTAGATGAGAAAGGTGTTCCTATCTTTCTATCAACCAAGCTTATGCTTGGAGGTAAATTGTTAAATGCAAAACTGGTCTTGGAATGATATGCAAGATGGATGAGTGGTCTTAAGGTGAGATTACTTAATTTGTTAAGTACTTAATGACAATGATTTTCAATTAAGAATAATAAAGTACATAAACAATAAATGAATAAAATCTCAACCACAAGAGAATGTGTTCAAGCTTAACAATGCTAGAGAAATGCGACAGTAATATAAACAGACAAGTGCTCAATGACAAGATTAATGCTACTTAAGACAATTAACAATCTCTAAGATTATAATCAATAAATTACCAATATGCGACTTAGATACAAGAGATAAATTTAAATCTCTTATCACAATTATGTTCAGAATAACATCCTCAAAAGATATCCAATTTAACAATGAGCAATGAATCCACTCAACGACATTAATGGGAATGAGAAATTAAGAGCATTAATCCACAATGTCACTTAGAGTAATTAGCCAATTAAACAATTATCAACTTGATTGGAGCACTTGTGTGAATGCAAGTGTAAAAGATGCCAATGACTAAAATTAAGCCCAAATCACTTCAACCATGAATGATTATGAATTGTAAAATTTTCTTACCCAATTAGAGACATATATGGGATTTATTATCGTTGCAACCTTGTATTCAGAGGTCTGCGATTTTATATCAGCAGTCAAGAAGTGATGCAAGATGCCAAAGATAAGCTAGAAAATCAATGAATTTAAATTCCAATGATATTCACTTGATTATAGGACTGTTTAGACACTATAAATCATATTTATTATTCTCAGATCAGAATTCAAAATGATGTATATCAGATCTGTAATAACTTAGAAAATCAGTGATTCAATCCTTAATATTAAATAAACCAACAAGGTGCCTAAATATTAATGCCAAATAAGCTCCAATTCTTAGCTAAACAATTTGAGTGATTTTTAGATGATCTTTTATTATTTTGATGATTCTTATTTAGTTTATATGACTGCATAAATGGCTGCAACAAACATATCAGATCTGGAAATTGCTCAACGACCCTAAAAAAATAACTTATATGCAATTAATTTAACCACAAGATTATTGTTCAATGCTTTAAGTGACTTGTTAATGAATTTGGACTTATTTTATTTGTTTATGCCCTGAATACACTGCTGTAACAATTATATCAGACCTGAAACTTGCAGGTCAAATCAAACCTTGAAAATTATATGACAGCCAACATAAAACAATAAAATTGATAGATCAAACCCTTGTAATTTATTTTAATGTCTTGTATGAGTTATTAGCTTAATGTGTGGGTTCTTTAAGCTTGTATTATGATGATTATACCATTGTTATATCAATATATTAGATCTGATATAAATGATGTAGTTAATTAAAATGAGAGATGAATGCAATAGAAGCAAACCCCAAGGCTTAATGGCCTATGCCAAGTTTGGAGATGTGAGAAAAATCACTCCTCAACACCTGCGCCACAAAATGTTAGCTCAAAACCCAAAGATCAGACCTTTATTACTGCTGCAATCACAAATTATTAGAGAAAAAATGCCAATCCTTTGAAGAAACCCTTGTTTGCAATGAGATCTAGGCCTTTTAGGGCTTACGACTTTCTTAATGCTTGCTAAATAGGTCCCAAACTCTAGCTTTTTAGGTTGGGTAAGGGCTAGGGCCTTCAACAAATGAGTTTTTTCCTGAATTGAAAATAAACAACCTGCAAAAATAACCTGAAAACCCTAAACGTCTAGGGTTTTTGAGGTCTCCAATGCCAATTTCTTCCTCATTCGTGAAATAAATTTAGAATAGAAACCCAAATACCCAAAAAAAAAAAATTCAAAATCTCAAAACCCCAAATACTATACAAAAATTAAAATGGGTTAGGATTTAAAATACAAGGTTTAGAAAAGTAATGTACAAAAAATTCTTCTACAAAAATTTATTTACAAATTTATAATACTTGAGAGAATTTTTGAAGAACAATATTTTAATGATAATGAAAATAGCTTGATGTATTTCGAAAAATAGGTGTTAACCCCAACCTTAGAGAAGTAAGACACCCACATAAAATTCTTGGTGCCCAAACAAAGTCAGCGTTTGCCCACAGTCTATGAACTTGGAGCCCAAGGGCTGGTGAATCTGCAAACTCTATATATTTCTTAAGAGAAAATTGTTAGCTCATATAATGAAATAGATTATCTCAGATAAGCCCAAAACTTACTAATAGAATGTTCTTATCATCTACAAATGAAATAACAATTATATGTTATTGGAGCACAATATAGGATATCACATGCTCAACACATACCACAAATTAATGAAACAAAGACACCATGAACTGAACTCTAAAGTTTTTTATTATAGATTTCAAATGTTCCCAACTGAACAGTGGCTTCACACAAGCGTTACAAAATTATATTTAGACCAGAGTCACTATCATCAGAAGAATAGAAGCAAAATGCCTTTTATTTATAGAGAAATCCCTCCAAGTGGAAAATAACGGCTGTTTGGCTTGATCCCCATCAAAATAATCTTGACCATTGATAAATCTTTGATCAACTTTTAATCTTTGTCGTTGAAAGTACCTATTTTTGAGGAAATTTTGAATTTCTCATGAAAACCATTTTTTATTAGTTCAAAAATAATAATTTTGAACTAATATCCTTAAAAATTTACTTTGATTTAACCACCAAGGTCCAAGGGTCCAAATTTTCTTGAAATTTCTTTCCAATATTCTCTTAGTGGGGGACCTCCAAAAATTAACTGCTTTTAGATCCACGAATTCGTCCACTTGGAGAAATTAATTTCTCTAACGTTTAAATTTTGATTCTAAAATAATTAATTTTCTGGGTTATGATTTATTTTTGTTTTTGCCCGAAAAATTAATTAATTTACTCCTGAAGGGATTAATTATTTTTTGACCCTCAAATATTTTAGCCATGGTGTTTAAGTATGAGGGACCATGTACTAAAAATATTTTTTACATAAGATTTTACAAATTCAATCCTCAAAGGGGGAACACCCATGCGCTAGAAACTCATAATATTTATCCAATTTCGCTATAGAATATGATATAATAGACCAAGTGATTTGTAATAAAATAATTTAACCAATTAGCTTAAATTATTCCCAAATCACTTTTACAATAAACTCGACTAAGACACTAGGACTTACCTAAGACTTTGATGATAAATTCCACCCTAGCTTTGGGGTTGAGGTTGGAGAGAAAAACTCTGTTGATCATCTGTGTTTAGAAACACAGATAACCAGTGAGACAAAAAACCTCCTAGGATGAAATTCGTCACCGAAATCATAGTTACATAGGTTGTTACATAATTAAGGTCTTACTAGCATCATTTACATTATAAATTTGTAGAATGGGTTTACAATGACATGATAGACTGCCGACCGATTATTCTGAACTTTGAAAAAATTTCTTCAAGTTTCTGGATCCTGCTTCCTTGGAATGTTGAAAAAATGGGTGCAACATCTGGCTCCATATTGGGACACATTGTTTCAATGGAGCAACGTGAGAATCTAGAATCCTGTATCCAAGAAAACAGGAGTCCATCAAATAGATATCCATTCCAAATCAAAATCATCATGCATACATAGAGTATCCGCTGGAATAGAAAAAATCTACTAACAAACTGAAATGAAAAAACATATAACTTCAAATGCATAAAATAGAAACAACTAATGACATGAATAAAAAGGAGTAGGTTAGAGATACTATACAAAAGGTTGTGCCCCATGACATCAAATGTCTTCAACATAGTGCATACTGAGCATCTGCCAACTCTCTAGCAAGTCTGTGGGTTGCTTCTTGGATTTGCCATGTCCAATCCCGCATATCGAAGGGCTTTGTCTTATCGGAATATCGAGTTGTTCTCAACCATCAGATGCATCAAACCTCTTCCTTCTTCTCTTTTGCTTTTTACGTTTGCTTTCGGCAGGATGTGATGTTGATGATGATGTAGTCGGAGCACAACTTCAAAACTTCCTTCTTGATCCGAAAAAATGCTCATATGGAGAATTTGGAACATCCAAGACTTTTGTGACCTGCTCTTCTTTATTTTCATGACCTTGCTCTGTCAAAGCCATTGGATCAATCTGGCAAGCATCAATCTAATTTCCTTCAGTTTCCTTCTTGCTTGGATCGTCTTCATTTAACTATTTCTTAATGGAATCAATCAATGACTTATTCACAATAAGATGAAGGTTGTTTTAGTGAGCTGGGAGGCTCATGCTCTGGACCTTTTCGCCTTGGCCAAAGTTTTTGAACTTGTGATTTTTCCATTATTTGCAACTTATTCTGTAGAGTGATCTGCTTAATTCTCGTGGCATTCATTTGATTAGCATGTTCATCCTTTATAACATTGATTTCCCTGGCATGATTTTCCTCCACGGTATTCCATCATTTTCTGAAAGGTGATTCTTTGATTATATTGAGTAACTTCCATTACTTGTGACCTGTTCTGAAGAGATATTTGATTGGCTTTCATGTCCTTTATCAATTTATCATGATTTTCTTGAATAGACCTCATTTCCTCCTTATGATTTGCTTCTGAAGAGATATTTGATTGGCTTTCATGTCCTTTATCAATTTATCATGATTTTCTTGAATAGAACTCATTTCCTTCTTATGATTTGCTTCCATGATTTTTAGCTTCTCATCATGTTTTTCTTCTATGGCTAACACTTTGGTGTACATGGCTCTCATATCCTTGGCGTGATTTGCTATCAATTTCTCTTGATTAAGTTCCATGTTTCCATGTTTTTCATCAATTGTGCTTGGATGAATTGCATGTCTTTAATCATTTTCTTTAATTCCTCGATAAGATGCTTATCATTTTTCTTTTCATCATCAATATTAATTTAATCCTTCATCCTTGCCCTTCCACTATCGAGGATTCTTCTCGCAACGACACAAGTGGATTCATCATGAGAATGGTCACAATTTCTACAATATCGCACATTTTTTTGACACCTTTCTATGATATTTGGGTCCTTCACAAGATCACTTTCATCCTTCTTCATTGTACTAGAGGCACAAGGTGAGTTCTTTTGATCCCCATATATATTTTTGAAAGCATTGGCAATGGCTTGTAAGGAATCAAACGAATTGTCAGGGAAATCACATAACCAATTTCTAGCATCACCTTTCAGGGAAAGGACAAGGCCTTGCATCTTGACGTCTTTATGATTGTATGCAGTCGCATGAGCATACCTTTGTAAGAAAGTTGTGAATATTTGGATGTGATTTGTAGTAATGGTTGCATCATTGCTCGTGAAAGAAGGTAATCTGTCAATAGCCCTTTCCAGAATATCGTGAGGAATGTTAGTAAAGTGCAAAGGGGTGAACAAGTTATCAAGGGGAAAAATATCCAATGGATGTTGGAGAAAGATCCTTGTTCAAGAAAAACAAGAGATCCACAAGAAGCGAGCTTCTAGTAGAAATTCTTGCAGGAAATGAAAGAAATGGAGTCTCCATTTGAACATGAATCTAGCTTTACAATCCAAAAGGTGAAAAAACTGAATAGTTAGTTAGAGAGAAGCAAATGGATGTTAGAGAGGGCTTCTTGTTTGAGAAAAATGGATGCTTACTAGAATGTAATTCGTTCAACCAAGTTTTGAGAGCGAGATTGACCAAGCTACCAAGATTTCTTTTAGAGTGAACATGAATCCAACTGAAATGTCCAGGTGCTAAAGGTGCAGATAGAAAAGATGAACAAATTGGTGAGAGGATAAAAGATAAGGTAATGAAAAGATGAAGAGATAAAATGGCGCCAAAAAATGAGGCGTTGATGGGATAAGAAATGATGACATAATGAGAAGATTAAGAAGATTAAGACGAATGTCGCAAAACCAAGGTCCAAAAAATTGGTCTCCGGCAACGACGTTAGAAAATATTGTGTTGTCGGCTCAAATGAAAAGATAAAAGATGAAGGATAAAAATAGAAGAAATGTCAAGACACCGACAACAAGAAACTTGTCCTCGACAACGACACTAGAAAATGTTGTGGAGTTGTCGGCTAAATGAAAAGATGAAAGGTCACAAAATGAGATGATAAGAAAGGATGAGAAATGATAAGATGATAGAATGTCGTTGAAGCGTTGAGAACAAGATAAATTGGTCCCGAAAATGACGCCAAAAAATGTTGTCGCTCAAACTGTACAGGCATGTTGCAACAACGACTTAGGTTGTGGGTTGTCACCCTGATCCTTGACCTCTCCGTTCTAGCTGTCTCCCAACAATAAGCTATGGGGGGTAGTCCCTATGAAAGAAGGAAATGAGAGACAAGTTGGCAACCGACGAATTCGAGAGACACGATTGAATGACCTAGTCACTTGGTTGATTTAACAAGTTTATATATTAGATTACATTTAGATGTGAGACCAGTGCCTTATGGAGTCAACTAACTTGCTTTTAGATCAATTAAGGACCAAATTACCGGATGAAAAACCACTGCTTTTGGAATCTAGGTGTAATGCAAGAATCTTGATTGCTTTTAATTATATGCCTATTCTAGATATATCCTTTCTCTTAACTATTTTGAAACTAGTTTCTAGAGTAGGTTGTGAGAAAGAGGCCAAGGGGAAGTAAGCAAAGACTTGATTAACGATACCTCCTCTTAGGTACTAACCACTTGGCGCCTCTGGTGTTGCAAAGACTGGCTCTGACGACTGTAAGGTCACCATGTTAATTCCTAAAGAGGTGCTTGGCTCCTTACGCTAGATGAGAAAGGTGTTCCTATCTTTCTATTAACTAAGTTTATACTTGGAGGTAAATTATTAAATGCAAGACTAGTCTTCGAATGATATGCAAGATGGATGAGTGGTCATAAGGTGAGATTACTTAATTTGTTAAGTACTTAATGACAATGATTTTCAATTAAGAACAATAAGGTACTTAAACAATAAATGAATAAAATTTCAACCACAAGAGAAAGTGTTTAAGCTTAACAGTGCTAGAGAAATGCGGTAGTAATATATATAGACAATTGCTCAAAGACAAGATTAATTTTACTTGAGACAATTAACAATCTCCAAGATTATAATCAATAAATCACCAATATGCCACTTGGATACAAGAGATAAATTTAAATCTCTTATCACAATTATGATCAAAATAACATCCGCAAGAGATATCCAATTTAAAATCCACTTAATGACAATAATGCAATGAAAAATTAAGAGCATTAATCCACAATGTCAATTAGAGCAATTAGCCAATTAAACACTTATCAACTTGATTGGAACACTTGTGTGAATGCAAGAGCGTAAAAGATGCCAATGATTAAAATTAAGCCCAAATCACTTCAATCATGAATGATTATGAATTGTAAATTTTCCTTATCCAATTTTAGAGACTTATATGTGATTTATTATCGCTGCAACCTTGTATTCATAGGTCTGCAATTTTATATCAGCAGTCAAGAAGTGATGAAAGATGCCAAAGATAAGCTAGCAAATCAATGCATTTAAATTCCAATGATATTCACTTGATTATAGGATTGTTTAGACACTATAGATCATATTTATTATGCTCAGATCAGACCTCAAAATGATGTATATCAGATCTGTAATAACTCAGAAAATCAGTGATTCAGTCCTTAATAGACCAACTAGGTGCCTAAATATTAATGCCAAATAAGCTCCAATGATTAGCTAATCAATTTTAGTGATTTTAGATGAACTTTAGTTAATTTTGATGATTCTTATTTAGTTTATATGACTATAGAAATGGCTGTAGCAAACATATCAGATTTGGAAATTGCCCGACAGTCCTAAAAAAATAACTTATATGCAATCAATTTAACCACAAGATTAATGTTCAATTCCTTAAATGACTTGTTAATGAATTTAGGCTTATTTTATTTGTTTGTGCTATATCAAACTTGAAACTTTCAGATCTAACCTTTACAATTTCAAATCAGACCTTGAAAACTATATGACAACCAATATAAAGCAATAAAATTGATAGATCAAACCCTTGTAGTTTATTTTGATTTCTTGTATGAGTTATTAGCTTGTGTGTGGGTTCTTTAGGCTTGTATTATGATGTTGATCCAAAATGGATCTTGGATAGACTTCTAAGTCTAAAGTGTTCCTCATAGAGGAAAATGAAAATCAAGGGCTGCTCCTGGAAATAGTCCCATTGCATAGATCTTCTCATTCTGAATTTGTTGCAATTTGAATGGACTAAAATGGATTGCGAATGATAAAGTTATCGCAAAAGGAAGATTGCCTTTGCCCTTTGAAAAATGAGGCATCTCTTCTAAAAATGGCATAAAAGGTCTTATATGAGAAATCACATCGCAAAAGGTTCAAAGGGTGGACTTAAGGCCAAGGCGGAAGAGACCCCCGACATATCGCAATCGGAGGTAGGCTGTATGCGATATTGAGACCTTAGACTATGCGACATTGCGATTGCCAATTATCGGATTGGCGGATCGGCGTCGGCGTAGTCCATAGCCAAAGGAAGAACCCTCGGGTCGTTAAAAATGTGATATGCGATAAAGCGATGGGCCGATATATGATTGCACGACAGCCGTCGGATCGGGAAAAGAGATCAATGGTCAAGATTTAATTGGCGATCAACGATCCCCGATGCCAGGGCCAATGCGATTGCGATAGCGATATTTCGATAAGGGCTGGACCCGATGGGTTTATAGACCCGATTTCATAAGTTTTGAAATCCGGGAATTCAAGATTTCTGTGTATTCCCGTGTAGTTGGGTTTTGGCCATGCGATGATGCGATTGCGATATGCCGATGGAAGGCGGACCCGATAGGGTTTATAGGGGCGATTTCATAGACTTTGAAGTCCCGGTTTTTGTGCCTGATAGTGTAATTCCGAGTATTCTCTGTTTATTGGAATTATGTGCTATTTTCGGGAATTTGCCTGAAGAAAGGCCGCCTGTGTATTTCCTTTGTAACTGTCCTATTCTCCTTGCCACGCTGTAAGTGGGCGTTTGTAACAATGATGTAGGAATGCGTTATACGTAGAGCCACAGAGCCAGAGCGCCAGAGGGCTAGACGTAGAGCCACAAAGTCGGTGAGCTAGAGGGCCAGTTGAAGAGACAGAGGGATGATTACACGCAGAGGAGCGAACAGGGAGTCGCAAAGCCGGAAGAATGCCTCACAAAAGTTAGAGAGCACGATGAGAGGCAGCGCAGAGAGTTTTTGGAGTTGCTTGGAGGTCGAGCGATCCACTGTTAGCTCAAAGAGCCGAGAGCCAGAAAACCTGAGAGCTTCAGAGCCAGAGGGCTGAGCAGAGGTAGAGCCACTAGAGGTTGGAGGCAGAGCCAGACGGACAAAGCCAGATAGCTGAGAGAGCCAGAGCCAGATGAGCCAGAGAGCTGAGAGCTAGTGCCAGATGAGCCAGAGAGCTGAGAGCCAGAGCCAGTTAGCTAGAGAGCCAGAGTCGCAGAGCCAGAGAGCTCAAACAGACTTCTAAGAGCCATGGGCTGTAGTGAAGTTTATAACAACAAGGGGTTGAAATGATCAGCTGTTGCTGGTGTCCAGAATGTGCTGAAGTCAAAAGAAAGCATTTCAAAGACAGTTAAGAGAATTTTGAGGGAGTTGGTGCAAGCTAGAGCAAGCTCGCTCAGAGCGCTGATTGAAGGAATCAAGTTCAGAGAAGCCTAGATCTGTCTGCAGAGTGAGGACAGCCAGTGGGATAAAATGGTATTCTAAACCCATAGGTTCAGTGTAAACCAATGGAGTTGAATGTGGAGCTTGTAAAAGAATTTATGCCATAATCCTAGAGAGCTTAGTTGAGTTGACTAGAGCTCATGGAGACGTAGCCCAAGAGTTTAGGGTGAACTCCTAATTACATTGTTGTCTTATGTGTTTGCTTACTTGTTGTTTTATTTATTGTTATATGCATTTCATATCAGTTTAAGGAAAGGGACATAAGAACTTGTACAGTCTAAAGGCAATCAAAAGACATACACCTATTTTCGAGCACTTTTTAATTCTGCAATTGGTTAATCATAAGGTTTTGGAAATATTTAAGCTTTGGAAGTGGGAGAGGTTCTTGTAAGCTGACGAGAAGCCTTTAGTGCTCCATTTTCAGATCAGGTGGTATCAGAGCCTGAGATTGATTAACCCCACTTTCAGGAAGGTGATATCAAAGCTAGTTATACCAGAAGAAGTGGTATCAGATCAGAATACTTGATTGACAGATCAAAAGATTGCTTGTCTGGAAGGTCTTTGGGCAATCAAGGATTGATTGTCTAATTGATTGTATGCTTGTTTTCAGACTGACTATTGTTTAGTTTGCAGAGGTGAAGGGAAAGCTATTGATAGCTCAGTCCAGGAGAGGACAAAAAAGAAGAAGTGCTGAAGGCATT
This sequence comes from Pinus taeda, assembly GCA_000404065.3. Lineage (NCBI taxonomy): Eukaryota > Viridiplantae > Streptophyta > Pinopsida > Pinales > Pinaceae > Pinus > Pinus taeda. Next base: position 338,690 of record APFE031685297.1, on the reverse strand, counting down.
CTTCTTATCCCAAAGGACCTCAAAGTAATCCTTGAAGCACAAGAGGTTTGTTGCAAAAGGTTGTTGAATAAGCTCTTTGTTAATCTTGTTTGAAGTTCTTTTGTTCTTTGGCATAATGACTACTTCTACAAGTGAGTCCTCAAATTCTTCTTTCTTCACAAGAGTCCTTGATGAAGACATGAAAAAAGACTTGTCTACCATGATGGATATGGTGAGAAAATTGTATGAGGATGGAAGGAAGAGCAACATACTTAGAGAGTAGTTGAATTCCGTGGAGGAAGAGAAGCAGTTGCTTTCTGACAAATTGCAGGAAATGGAGAGGCAACTGCATATTGCAAATATGAGTTGGAGACACAACTCTTTGTTGCCAAATAATCCTTAGTCAAGTATCATCTTGAAGAAGAGGTAAACAATTCCTGTTTGTCTTCAAATTCTTCTAAGAATGCCTATATTGGTTCTTTTGAAAAACATACTAGAGGCATAGGTTCCAAGTTAATGTCCAAGATGGGCTATGAAAGAAAAGGCTTGGGTAAACATGCACAGGGTATTGTTGAGTCAATAGTAGTTTGAGGAAAGGCCTAAGTATTTGGGTCTTGGCTATGGACAGTCTTATGGAGAAAGTTCCAAAGCTGCCATGAAGGCCATTGAAATAGTTCCAAGGAGTTTCATTTCTGGTCTTCTACTTCAAGAGTGTAAAGATTGTATTCGGGGAGAATGCAAAAGCTTGAAACATCATTTGCAGGATGCAGGTGTGCATAAGCATGCACTTGAACCAGGGAGTTGTGGAAACTCTGAAAGCCTTGAAGAGATTGATGGTGTTCCAAGGGGAGCCACTTCTTCATTTGATTCACCTCCTCATGAAGGCAATAAAGGTGAAAAAAAAGATATAAATCTGGTTCTAACCATATTCCTTTTGATTATGTAAAGCATGATAAATTTCCATGTAAGCATTGGAAAAGAGTTGCATGTTCTTTTTGTGGTTTGGATAGCCATAGTGTTTCTAGATGTTGGAAGAGAATGGCCACATATAGGAAACTTTTGAAGGAAAGGAAGCAAGAAGCCAAAGGTCCATTGAACAAGGCAAGTCATGCTGTCAAGAGGATGCACATGTGTTGCACTTACTGCCATAAGCAAGGACACATTGCTGAAAAGTGTTGGATTATGAATCCAACAATGCTTCCACGAAGCTTGAAAAAGGTGGAAAGAGAAAATGGCAGGAACGAAAAGGAAGATTCCATGATTGATGTGTTCTAGGATGATTCACATGTTGATGCTGATGTGTAGACAAAGGTAGCACCTTTGAAATGGATTGGTAAGAAATAGTTAGAGTTTTTATCCAATTAAAGATTGCATGTCTTTTGATTGATGCATCTATTTGCATTTCTTTGTCAATGGAATGCAAGTTACAGGATTTTACCAAGAAGGTGAATGGAAAAGTTGAGTAGGAGACTTACTTTGTTGCTGCAACATTATATTCAGTTCAGCTTCGAAAGTACAGTGTGCTTAAGCGAAAGTTGAAGGATGAAATGCATGCATGAGAATGATGTGCATGAACATAGGGATGCTGATGATTTCCTTGTATTTGAACATGTATGTGTAATTAACTTGAAGGGTTGATTGCTTTGTTGTAAACATGCATGTAATATTGACTTGAGAAAAGTTGATTTGGTCTCCAAGATGGAGATGATGATGAAGTGTTTGATCTTTTGAAAAGAATCCTTGAGATCTTTTCTACATGCTTGACTTGAAGGGTCATTTGTTTTAAAAGACATGTTTTGTGGGCTTGTTATCTAGTCCATCATTTGTATGCAGATGTAAGACATGGCGGTGTTCACAAGATGTGAAAATCTGTTTCTTTTGTTGAAGGAGTTTAGGCCATCCAGTTGTTGTTTGTATTTTTGTTGTTGTTAATAGTTGTTGTTGACAGCTTGTCAAACAGGTACAAATGAAAATTTTGTGAAGAAAATGTGACTTCACATTGGTTTGAGCCACCTTGGATCAATGATCAAGGCAGAGAAGTTCAAACTACCTTCTGTGACCATCTCAGCAGGAGTTCTGCATGAAGTCAAGGAGGAAAACAGTTCTTCCCAAGAGGACCAGCACATCCAGGAAGGAGAGTGGTCAAAGGCTTCGGTTCAGAGGCACTATGCAAGGCAAGTGTATGGACGCTGAAAGAAGAGGGTGCTATTACTCTCATTTACTGTTCAGATCAGTGTGTCAGTGTTTTGGAGACCAAAAGTTCTTTTAGTAGGAAGGCGTGATCTAAAATGGATCTTGGATAGACTTCTAAGTCTAAAGTGTTCCTCACAGAGGAAAATGAAAATCAAGGGTTGCTCTTGGAAATAGTCCCATTGCATAGATCTTCTCATTCTGAATTTGATGCAATTTGAATGGACTAAAAGAGACTGCGGATGATGAAGTTATCGCAAAAGGAAGATTACCTTTGTCCTTTGAAAAATGAGGCATTTCTTCTAAAAATGGCACAAAAGGCCTTATATGGGAAATCGCATCGCAAAAGGTTCAAAGGGCGGACTTGAGGCGAAGGCGGAAGGACCCCCGATCAGAGATCCCTGACATATCGCAATCAGAGGCAAGCTGTATGCGACATCGGGACCCCAGAGTATGCGACATTGCGATTGTCGATTATCGGATTGGCAGATCAGCGTAGTCCATAGCCAAAGGAAGAACCCCATGGCCGTTACAAATGCGATATGCGATAAAGTGATGGGCCGATGTGCGATCGCACGACAGCCGTTGGATTGGGAAGAGAGATCAACGGTCCAGATTTAATCGGCAATCGGCGATCACCGATGCTAGGGCCAATGCGATTGCGATAGTGATATTCCGATAAGGGTCGGACTTGATGGGTTTATAGACCCGATTTCATAAGTTTTGAAATCGGGGAATTCAGGATTTTTGTGTATTCATGTGTAGTTGGGTTTTGGCCATGCGATGATGCAATTGCGATATGCCGATGGAAGGCGGACCTAATAGGGTTTATAGGGGCGATTTCATAGACTTTGAAGTCCTGGTTTTTGAGCTCGATAGTTTAATTCCGAGTATTCTTTGTGTATTGGAATTATGTGCTATTTTCGGGAATTTTCCTGAAGAAAGGCTTCCTGTGTATTTCCTTTGTAACTGTCCCATTCTCCTTGCCACGCTGTAAGCGGGCGTTTGTAGCAATGATGCAGGAAAACGTTATACGCAGAGCCACAGAGCCAGAGCGTCAGAGGGCTAGACGTAGAGCCATAGAGCTGGTGAGCCAGAGGGCTAGTCAAAGAGACAGAGGGATGATTACACGCAGAGGAACGGATAGGAAGTCGCAGAGCCGGAAGAATGACTCACAAAAGCCATAGAGCATGATGAGAGGCAGCGCAAAGAGTTTTTGGAGTCGCTTGGAGGTCGAGCGATCCATTGTTAGCTCAAAGAGCCGAGAATCAGAAAGCCTGAGAGCTTCAGAGCCAGAGGGCCGAGCAGAGGCAGAGCCACCAGAGGTTGGAGGCAGAAGCCAGATGGACAGAACCAGATAGCTGAGAGAGCCAGAGCCAAAGAGCTGAGAGCCAGAGCCAGTTAGCTAGAGAGCCAAAGCCGTAGAGCCAGAGAGCTCAAACAGACTTCTAAGAGCCATGGGCTGTAATGAAGTTCAGAACAGAAAGGGGTCGAAATGATCAGCTGTTGCTGGTGTCCAGAATGTGCTAAAGTCAGAAGAAGGCATTCCAGAGACAGTTAAGAGAATTCTGAGGTAGATGGTGCAAGCTAGAGCAAGACCGCTCAGAGCGCTGATTGAAGGAGTCAAGTCCAGAGAAGCCTAGATCTATCTGTAGAGTGAGGACAACCAGCGGGATAAGATGGTATTCTAAACTCATAGGTTCAGTGTAAACCAATGGAGTTGAGCGTGGAGCTTGTAAAAGAATCTATGCCATAATCCTAGAGAGCCTAGTTGAGTTGACTAGAGCTCACAGAGACATAGTCCGAGAGTTTAGGGTGAGCTCCTAATTATATTGTTGTCTTATTTGTTTGCTTGCTGCTTTATTTACTGTTATATGCATTTCATATCAGTTTAAGCAAAGGAACATAAGCACTTGAACAGTCTAAAGGCAATCAAAAGACATACACCTATTTTCAAGCACTTTTTAATTCTGCAATTGGTTAATCATAAGGTCTTGGAAATATTTAAGCTTTGGAAGCGAGAGAGGTTCTTGTAAGCTGACAAGAAGCCTTTAGTGCCCCATTTTTAGATCAGATGATTATGCCACTGTTATATCAATATATCAAATCTGATATAAATTATGCAGTCAATTAAAATGAGAGATGAAGGCAATAGAAGCAAACCCGAAGGCCTAATGGCCTATGCCAAGTTTAAAGATGTGAGGGAAATCATTCATCAACACCTGCACTCACAAAATGTTAGCTCAAAACCCAAAGATTGTACTTTTATGACTGCTGCAATCACAAATTATTAGAGATAAAATGCCAATCCCTTGAAGAAGCCCTTTTTTGCAGTGAGATCTAGCCCTTGTAGGGCTTACAACCTTCATAATGCTTGCCAAATAGGTCCCAAACACTGGCCTTTTAGGTTGGGTAAGGGCTATCGGGCCTTCAAAAAATGGTTTTTTTCCTCGATTTGAAAATAATTGCGTTCGCAAGGGGGTAGCTCAAGTGGCAATGGCCGTGGAAATGAAGTTTCATCGAATCGGAGATCTTGGGTTTGATTCTTGTGCTACCCTCCCCAGAAAAGGGGTGAATAACGGACATGTAAAAACTCGAAAATGAGAGGGTCCTACCAAGCTTACAAAAAAAATAAGCAACCTACAAAAATACCCTGAAAAGCCTAGACGTCTAGGGTTTTTTAGGTCTCCAATGCCAATTTCTTCTTCAATTGTTAAAAAAAATTAGAATAGAAACCCAAATACCCAATATGTAAAAGAAAAAATAAATAAATTTCAAAGCCCCAAAACCCCAAATGCTATACAAAAATTAAAATGGGTTAGGATTTAAAATACTTAGAAAAATAATTCACAAAAAATTCTTCTCCAAAAATATATTTGCAAATATATAAATGTACAAAGCTTGAGAGAATTTTTGAAGAGTAAATTTTTTATGATAATCATAATAGCTTGATGTATTTCGGAAAATAGGTGTTAGCCACAGCCTTAGCGAAGTAAGAAACCCACATAAAATTCCTGGTGCCCAAACAAAGTCAGCCTTTGCCCACAATTTGTGAACTTGGAGCCCAAGGGCTAGAGAACTTGCAAGTTCTATATGTTTCTTAAGATAAAATTATTAGCTCATAAAATGGCTTACCAATAGATTGTTCCTATCCTCTACAAATGAAATAACAATTATATGGTATTGAAGCACAATATAGGAAAGCACATACCCAACACGTACCACAAATCAATGAAACAAAGACACCATGAATTGAACCCCAAAGTATTTTATTATAGATTTCAAATGTTCACAACAGAACAATGGCTTCACACCAACGTTACAAAATTACATTTAGACCAGAGTCATTATCATAGTGAAGAATATAAGAAAAATTCCTTCTATTTATAGAGAAATCCCTCTAAGTGGAAAATAATGGTTGGTTGGCTTGATACTTGTTAAAATAATTTCAACCGTTGATAATCTTTGATCAACTTTTAATCTCTGTCGTTGAAAATGCTTATTTTTGAGGAATTTTTGAATTTCTCATTAAAACTATTTTTTATTAGTTTTAAAATAAAAATTTGAAGTAATTTCCTCAAAAAATTAACTTTGACTTAACCACCAATTTCCAAAGCTCCAAAGTTTCTTGAAATTTCCAATATTCCTTTGGTGGGGAACTTCCAAAAATTAACTTCTTATAGACCCACAAAGTTTTCCTTTTGGAAAAATTAATTTCTCTAACATTTAATTTTTCACTCTAAATTAATTTTTTTTTTTGGGTTAGGATTTAATTTTATTTTTGTCAGAAAAATTAATTAACTAGAGGGGATTAATTATTTTTCCACTCATATATTTTAGCCATGGTGTCTAAGTATGAGAGAGACCATGCACTAATTTTTTTTTACATAAGATTTGACAAATTCAACCCTCAAAGGGAGAATACCCATTCGCTATAGACCCTCATAATATTTACTCAATTTTGCGACCCAAGATGATCTAGTAGAGTAAGTGATTTGTAATAAAATAATTTAGCCAATTAGCTTAAATTATTCCCAAATCACTTTTACAATACACTCGACTAAAACATTAGGACTCACCTAAGACTTCGAAGATAAATTCTACCTTAGCTTTGGGGTTAGGACTCACCTAAAACTTCGAAGATAAATGCTACCCTAGCTTTGGGGTTGAGGAGGGAAAACCTTTACCGATTATCCGTGTTTAGAAACACATATAATCAGTGAGATGAAAAACCTCCTAGGATGAAATTCGTTGCCATAATCATAGGCTTACCTAGGTTATTACATAAGTAAATGGTCGTACTAGCATCATTTACATTATAAATTTGCAAAATGGGTTTACAATGACATGACAAACAAGTGACTAACGATTTTGAACTTTGAAAAAATTTCTTCAGGCTTCTAGATCTTGCTTCCTTGGAATGTTGAAAAAATGGATGCAACAGGACAAATGTGGAGAACAAGAGTAGGCAGCGTTTTCTAATCTTGGAGGACTGGTGACTTCACTATCACTTGAATAGCAGGAAGCAAAAATGCTATTGTCTTTCCGGTGCTGGTTTTAGCGTTGGCCAACACATCCTTGCCTTTGAGAATAGACGAAAGAGTTGCTTCTTGCACAATGGTCATACACTCATATCCCACTGTGTTGGCTGCCTTGAGTGTCAATGGTGAGATATTGTGTTGGTCAAATCTTGATTGGCTCAAATAATTAGCATCCCCAGTAACCTTCACACTACTTGTCTTTGGATCCGCTTTTTGAACAGGACTCAACATTGGCTGCTTGTGCCCCACAGGCTTCACTGAATCAAATTCATCATCTTCATCTTCATCTTCAGACTCATCTTCGTCATCACTGATCTTCAGTGCTTGCATACCAGAGGATTTAGAGCCCCTTTTGTTCAACAAGTCACCTTCTCCTTGGCTGTCTCTTGCAGAGATCCCATTACCTCTAGAATTTGTAGAGAATCCATCATTATCATCATTTCTATCGTGTTTCGGCCAACCAAACATAGATATACCCGGCTTATTAAACTAGTTATCCATATCCAGTTCCTCTTCAACCGGAAGTTTGAATTGGGCTTGCCTACAATTACTACTTATTTTGTTAAAATCCTTTCTTTTGGGGAATTTTCGTGGAGATGAAAAGGTTTCGTTATTGCAGTCATCTTTAGTTCTGCAACCTTCATGACTTCTTGCACAACCATCACTTTCCGAGATTGCATAATCTCAAGTGTTATGTACAAAGGTGAACCACACAATGTTTCTACTATCCTTGGGGTTGCAAATACCTAGATTCTACAATTTTCAATACCGCATTCTTGTCATTTGTTCAAAGGAGAATTCTGTGGTTTTGAGTCCCTATGTATAAGATTGTTTTCACGTAGAACTTTTAGTCCAACGACCGTTGGATCATTATTTGTCTTGCAACAACGTCTAAAAACCTTCCATAACGTTGAATATATGCAGCTAAATCACCACTAGACATAAACTTTGTTACTATGCACAAATCTGGTGGCCTTGTGCAAGCACTAATAAATTGGACTATATTTTTATGCCATACTTTTCTTGAATTGAACACCTCTTGGACAACACCTTGACCCTGGTAAGAACTAGGTGCCACTTTATAATCAGACTTGCTATCAATTTCCCCAAGTTGCATTAAGTTTCTATGATCAATGTCTAAGGGCGCAAATATTCTACTTGCACCTTGTTTATTTTCCATAGATGCAACTTCTCCTACTTTGTCCTTGATCATAGACTTCACCTTCAACCTTTCTCTTGCTTGCATTTGCAACATGGGCTACTATTTTGTTGCTTAGGGTAGTTGATATTGTTGGCATGCCATTTGTTTTGCATGGAGGAACTTCTTTATTGTTAGGATTTTGTTCAACTGTTGTGCTGATTTCTTGGTCCTCCACTACGGCTTTATCATCTTCAAACCAATTTCTTTTCCCCTTCCCCGCCTTTCATAATGCCCATGCTCCAACTTGCTCTATCGCCTTTGTGAGGTTTATGTTATGGTCTTCAAAAATGCGTAAGAGTTCTACGTTTGCCCTTTGCATTGAGAGATAATTCCTCTTGCAACATTTCTCAAATAAAACCCGTTACGATGGTAGGAAAAATCAGTTGTGATACCACTGTAATATCCCCTTTTAAATTATTTTGTAATCCTCACAATCTTTTCACCAAACTTTTTCCCAGAATTTTGTAATCCTCCTAGACAAGCAATCTCAGGAGGTGAGGACTATCATATCCCTTTCCAAGTGATTATCAAAGGGGAAAAAGGAGACCCATGGTAATCACCCACAGTATTCAGATGACCCATGGCATTCTCCCATGGTATTCATCATTGGTATTCAAATTGCCCATGGTATTTGCACTTGGTATTCTAATAGCTCATGACTTTAAAGTGAAGACTAGAGCTCTCTCATGAACATGCGTTGGTTATTTGTCTTCTTATTGATTTGAGAGCTCTTGGAGCTTGAGTGTCAGGATGTGAACCTGTGTAAGGAGGATAGTTTTGGTGGTGTGAGATCCACCGTAGTTGATTTGGCTAGATTGGTTTCGGTGTTGAGACAATGAGATCATACACCCTAGCTGATCAAAACTAATTTGGTGGGGAGATTCAACCACACTAGCTAGGCTAGAGGAGCCATCTAGGTTTCTCATTAGTGCTCAACGCTGCATATTATTATTAATCCGAACGTGCCATTTTGCAAGAGTATTTACAGGTTCTAAATTTGAAGCATTGGCCAATATTCCATAACTAATAGAAATAAAGAGTGGGTTGAGTTATTTTTTGTTGCTCATTTGGATTTTCATTGTGCATTTTATTGTATGAGGATTTAATACTTAATTTGCACACATGTTTGATGAAATGTCCCAATAGAAAAAGGTTTCTCTTGATTGCATTTAAAGTGTTTGAATCTAAGTTGCACGATACAGGGGAATGGGTACGAGCTTTTGAAACAGGCACGGGTACAAAACGTGACCCCCCAAATTTTGGAAACGGGGAAACATGATACATGATACATTATAATTAAAGTTTAAATATTATGATTAAATTTACATCACATTTACTCATGAATGATCACATAATGAAAATATCAATATCAGAATCTCCAAAATCAACCTTTATTATATATCCAAATCTCAAAATCAGCCTTTATTATATATATGACGTTGCAAGTACAATAAAGACTATGAGGCTGCATGTACTATAAAGATAGAAGACTAATCCTCATAGAAAATAGAAGCAGAAGCATGCTCAACAATGGATGGTGGTGCTGAAGAAGATGATGTGCCAATTCCACTTCCAAGCTGGACCTCAATATTCAGGGCAACAAGAGAGAGCTCCAAATAAGGACTTTTTGAATCCACATCCCATTCTATAGAAGGACCACCGCTATATTTTGGACCCCTACGAGATGTAAGGTGAAGGTTGGAGTGCATGTGCATAAACAAGATCCTCTACCTTTTGTGAGCCTACCTTGTTGCTCGTCACAGAATGAATAAAACCATAGGTGCACAAATTCATTTTTGCTAATAAAGAGCTTTCCACTTGTGAAAGAACACGAATGGCAAGGTTTTGCAAATGTACACCATTTGCTCCATGACAAATCCACCACCTAATTGGATTCATGGTGCTTCTTTCCTCCAAAGCTGATATATCTGAATAATCATCCAATTCTGCAACAAAACTGGCAAATTATTCCTTCACCTCCCTGTGTAGATGAGATGGAAATATTCTCATAAGGGTTTTTTTCACCCCATTAACCACCTCTCTATCCTTATGGGGTGCCTTCCTCTTCCCATTTCTTTGAGCAATAATCTCTTCATCATAAAATTCGAGGTTCAAGGCATGTGCTAAAGTGTGCAATGGAGTGTTGAAATTGTTCCACCTACAACAATGATTTTCTTGACTAAATCAGTAAAATGATCATCAACAAACAAAAACTATGGAGATTCTTGTGAAATGATTTTCATAGTTTTCTCAACCATGTAGGTGAAATTGTTCCACCTATCAACAATGATTTTCTTCACTAAATCAGCGAAATGATCATCAACAAACAAAAGTTGTGGAAACTCTTGTGAAATGATTTCCATAGCTTTCTCAACCATGGAATCCATGCCATCATATACCTCTCCTAAGAAAGGTTGGTCAGTGTCAGCATTCCAAAAAGCTCAAATGTAGGGGTTGTGAACTTTAGCAAGAAATCTATCTTGCTCCACCAGTCCTCATCAAGGCACAATCTACGCGACACATATCCTCGCTCTGAATCTGCTTGTCTCCACTTAGCGCAAAGTTGACTCACTACCATAGAAACTAATGCTTGCTTAACCTCAACAAGGTGGCACAACATCAGGAAGTATGAGGCATATCTTGTCTCAACAACTTTTAACAACTCCAATTTGGAGTACTCTCGAAATATTGCCTGAGATTGGTGGTGGTTGGTGATGAATTTAACAATCTCGCTTACTTCCCCTGTGATTTCCTTTATCCATGGAACTTTGATGTCGATCTCCTGTAAGATTAGATTCAGATTATGGACAATGCAGGGTGTCCAAAAGATGTGGTCATACCTCCCTTCGATAATTAAACCTCCTACTTTGCAAATTGGTGCATTATCCGTGATAACTTGCACCACCCCGTTAGGCCCTATTTGTTCAGTAGGTTTTATAATAACATTAGCAATGAACTGTGCAGTTTTTAACTCTCCTAAGCAGTCTTCCGCCTTTAAAAACATTGCTTCTTTGGGGGAAATGACAATGATATTTATCAATGGTGTATCTGTCCATCCATCTGAGACTATGGTAACACTAGAGCTACTCTAGGAAGAATGAATTGGTGATAAGATATCCTCCACAAGTACCTTCTAACTTTTGAAAAGCTGAGTTCTGACGTTCTCATAGTTGGGCCCCTTGTACCCTTGCAGAGCTTTGTTAATTGCCCTTATCATATCTTTCTAGTAAGGAGAGCGAACATCATTGAATGGGATACCACATGCACAGATGCACCTAGCCACTCTGGAATTAGTTTCTTCTCTGTTTGCACATTCACCAATTTAGCAATTTTGCTATCTTGAACTGAAGCGGATGCCCCTCGGGTGTTTTTGGATGGTGGTTGTTCATGTTGTTGAGTGGCACTGGCTCTCCTCTTCCTTGCTTCAACTATAATCCTTGGCTCAATGTTTGGTGGAGCTTGAGAAGTAACTTGACTAAGCTCTTCATGCCTTCTTTTAATTCCATTCGGCTCCTCTTGCTCTCTTTGATATGCCCTCCTTGCCAATGGGTTTGTTGTTTTTGTGCAAACTGCAATCCCACGTCCTCCTCCGTGTAAAAGATGTGCCTTCACTCTTCGGTAGGAGCCCTTGTACGAATTACTGCAAAGATTACATCACTATTCCCACGAGCCACCACCTCCACATTTTTGAAGCTTCTGAACATGCCTCCAAAGAAAATAATATTCAGCCCTTGGGTTGGACCTGGGGCTTGAATTTGTACCTTGGTTGGAAGCCATTGCTGCAAAAAAAATAAAAAAAACAAATCTGTAAAGAAAAAACGTTTTTCATATATTTGGAAGCATAAACCCTCGAAAAATAGAAGAAATAGTAGGAAAAAAGTAAGAAAATGAACGCTCCTTACCCAAATTAACTTTTTGTAGCTGAAGCTACCCCAAAATGCTAGAAAAGATGAGGAATGTCGTAGCCGAGAACTCTACACTCCAAATCTGCTGCTGAAATCTCTTTTGCTCACTGTTGAAAACGCCCTAGCTGAAACCATTGCTCTCTTCCTCTTTTCTCCTTGCTAAAATCATTTGTCTCCAAGTGAAACGTCTTGCTTAATTCGTGTGATGAGGGAATGAGGCGAGTCTTTTTATATCTTGAGAGAGCCATCTAGAAGCATCTAGAATATATTTTATTCGCCCAATAAAATAATAAAAGCAAAAAAACTAAATAAAAAAATCAGAAAAACCATAACTGAAAGTGGAAACACTGCTGTTCGACTTGGAAACTCGTTACGGCCATATTGGGCCACGTTTCCCCAACATGAAACGTGCCAATACAACCGAAAACATGTTTCTAGGCCATACCAAATGCGTTTCCACATTTTAGTTTCGTTTCAAGCCTGAAACGCCCTTGGGACCAGTGTTTCTTGCAACATAGGTTTGAGAATTTTGAGAATTTTTGGCACATATCTAAGAAAGGGACATTACAGTGGTATCAGAGTTGTGGATCCTACTAGCTTGATGTTGTTTGTCAGTGGTAGATAGATTAAAGGTTAGTTTTGATATCAGTTCAACGATATGTTGTGGGTTCCTTGGGAAAATCGTTAAAGCTAGAAGAAAAGAAAAACACAGTTAAATTTGCAGGATTGCTTGCCGAATTTTTCAGATCCTTGGGGATTATAATAAGAACTTGACAAAGGTGTTCAAAGGCTATAATAAAAATTTCATGAAGGTCATAGAGCAAGTTGGAGCATGGGCATTATTAGAAGCAATGAAGGACAACAGAGATTCTAGATCTAAAGGTGATAGAGCGATGGCTGAAGCCCGTCCTTTTGAAGGAAATTGAGGTGTCCCAAATTGAGGTCTCACCTTCTAAGGTTCGTAAAAGGGGCATTCCTTGTACACATGAAATTGAAGCAGCCTAGGAGGCATTTGCAATAGTTCCTAGAAGGGAATACTCAGAAGAGAAGTGTTAAAGTCTTGAGGAAAAGATTCCCAACTCTATTTCTGGAGAGACTGACGAAAAAATCGAATATCTTACAAAAGGCCTTTTTGCAACAAAGGAGAAAATCAAGATGGTTAAGGACTTGATATTACAACAAGATCGTGAGCTTGAGGCCTTAGGAGCTAAGAATGCGAGGACAACTGTTAACCTTGCCAATGTTGATGGACAGTTAGAAGTGCTAAGGAGGCAGCAACAAAAATCCACTTTAGAATTGTGGAGCAACCCTCTTCAACATTACATAGACAGGGCTTGCACTACCATAATTCCACATGAGCGGTTTTCCAACCCACATATAGATGAATTGTTGACACATAAGAATGGGATGGATGGTTGTTATAAGATGTTTTTTTCTATGGAGAAAAGAGTAGAGTCTTACATGTCTCTCAGGTTATTTCTACAAGATGGCTATTTTGTGGGGATGCATGGAAAAGAGATAGAGCTCCAACATATTGGTATTCCAGATGTCATCAAAGTAGTGCAGTGGAAGCATATTGGACTTCCAAGTTGGAAATGGGATCCAGGTGGAGTACACCCATGGGAGGAAGAATTTGACATTCTTCCTTGGTTGGCTTACTTAAATATGCCACCACCTTTAGGATATATGATGATATCAAGGTTTGGGATCCAGGAATTGGTCTTGGCATACAGTTTTGGATTTCATTTTATTGATGCAACACGAATTCTTCATATTCATTTGGGATCTTGGTATTGATGTGCAAAATCTGGAATTGCTTGAGGACAAGCAATCTCTAGAAGGGAGGATTGTCATGTCCCTTTCCAAGAGATCATCAAAGAGGAAAAAAGGGACACATGGTAATCACCCATAGTATTTGGATGATCCATGGTAATCATCCATGGTATTCAAATGAACCATGGTATTCGCCCATGGTCTTCTGATAGCTCATGACCTTAAAGGTAAGACTAGAGCTCTCTCATGAACATGATTGGTTATTTTTCTTCTTATTGATTCAACAACTCTTGGAGCTTGAGTGTGAGGGTGTGAACCTATTTAAGGAAGATAGTTTCGGTTGTGTGATATCCACCCTATCCGATAAAAGCTAGTTTTGGTGGGGAGATTCAACCACCCTAGCTAGTCTAGAGGAGTCATTCAAGTTTCTCATTAGTGCTCAACATTGGAGATTATTATTGAGCCGAGAATGCCATTTTGCAAGAGTATTTACAGGTTCTAAATCTTAAGCATTGGCATGTAATTTCGTAATTGATAGAAATGAAGAGTTGGTTGAGTTATTATTTGGTGCTCATTTGGATTTTCATTGTGCATTTTATTGTATGAGGGTTTACTACTTAATTTTCACACAACATGTTTGATGAAATGTCTGTTTCTCTTGATTGCATTTAAAGTGTTTGAATGTATAAGCGGGAATTTTGGGAATTTTGGCACATATCTAAAAAAGGGACATTACAAGCTAACAATTCGGCCTCTTGATTTAGTCAATTTGGCCTCTTTTGGGAAATATCAATTTGCCCTCTTGAAATTATGAATTTTATCGACCTTCTTAATTTGTCAACTTGGCCTCTTATGGAAAGATAACAATTTGGTCTCCCGGATTTGATAATTTGGCCTAACCTAGAGAACATTCTTCCTCCTCTTGAAGATGATCATTCAGTCTCCTTGAATATGCAATTCGACCTCCTCTTGGAGATGATAATTCAGCCTCCCTAAATATATTCAATATCCTCTTTAAGATGATAATTCAACCAACAAGCAATTCAACCTTCTAAAGATTATATTTCTGTAGACTAGCTAGGGTGGATATTTCATTACCGAAGCTAATTGCCACTAGCTAGGGTGTGTAGTTTCAACACCGAGGTTGGGCATTGCACAAGGGTTTCCCCTTACTCAATAAGCTGCTTGAACTCCAAGTAAATTTGCAAACCAAATCTCATACACACCTTTCCTCAAGCCGCTTCGGTTTTTTCCTCAAAATATCATGGGTGGTTATCAATACCATGGGTCACTTTATTTTCTAAAGTAACTTACCACCTTTTATTTAATTATTAAATTAATATCTAATAATTAGTTGGCTGACCTCCTTTTTCTCGACTATAACCTATGGGGATCATGATGGATTATTAAGTCAAACTCCCTGCTGCTATGGATTGGAAAGGGACATTGCACTAGATGTACCTAGAATGCCTAGGCTGGCCTTGACACTGTTTGATGGGTATTGCTTGTTCTGGAGCTTGGATGATAATGGTTATCTTTGAGATGATAGGGGAGGGCTTGCACATCACTATATGACCCAACGCTTGAGTATATTGGTGCCATGTCACCCCTCTTGCTGTTTAGATGGTGACATAGGGCACTTTGGTGATAATATCCTGGTTTGGAGGCACTTTAGAGGCATGTCCATGGACATAGAGCTACCTTTTAGAGTATGGAGCACTCATTAGCCCATTTGACACTTATGCCATTTTGAGCTCTTTTGGAGGATGATGTCATAGTGGAGGAGGCTTTTTTCCCACATGCGTGTGCATTTTTTGGCATTGTTTGTTATGTTTTTGAGCTATGAGGGTGGCTTGTAACCTCGCTCTTGTTGAAAACTCAAAGTAAGCTTGTGATTAGGGATTTTACTTGTATTATTGTAAAACTGAGGGTGTTAAGTCCCATATAAATAGAGGCTCCCACTCATTTCATTTCATCATCACACGTTTCATCACTCATCTCTAAAAAGGAGTGAATTTGTCTCTTGTTCACTACTTGGCAAGATGTGACTTTTCTATGGTGTGAATTCTTGTGGAGATGGTAATTTGCATGGAGATTTTTTTTTGGGATGGAAAGAAGTGCTTCTTTGGAGAATTTTGTAAGTTTCATGCTTTATCTTTGACGTTTTGCATATTGTATTTGTGAAGCCTGGTTTCTATTTATGTCATGAGTTATGACTAAGTGTTAAATTTATATTGAAATCTTGCTCCATTATTGCATGCAAAATTGTTCTCTTTGAAGCCTATAAGGAAACTGTAAAACTCTTGTAACACTCTCATTACAACTTAAATGATTTTTTGCCCTAATCACAACTTAAATCTGCCAACTGTAATTTTAAATAGGAACTCATCAAGTTTGATACACAGACTGTTGTAGATCCAATCTATTCCCGTTACCAAATGGCCAAAACCTCCCAACCAAATTGGACACAATTTCTGTACCCAACTCCAAATCACTTTCAATTTGAAGTAATTTGTCCCTTGTGCCTAAAATTCCCAACAACAACTACTCAATTTCCAAATTACTTTCAATTTGAAGTAATTTGTCCCTCATGCCCAAAATTCCCAACAACAACTACTCAATTTTCCTTACTGTCTATCCTGTTCTTCCCATTCTCTTCTCTCTGTCTTCCTGTTCCCTTCTCTCTATCTTCTGGTTAGCCCCCTTCTGTTCTCCTCCCTTCTTCTCATAATATTTCCCATTCATCGCCTTTCACAATAGGGTTTTGAGTCAGTCACAGGTGGAGCATACTTGCTCCACCTTTTATGTTAGAGGCGGTCAAATGTTAGGTAGATAGGAACTCATCAATTTGATACATAGATTGCTGTAGATCCAATCTGCTCCCGTTACCAAATGGCCAAAACCTCCCAACCAAATTGGGCACAATCTCTGTACCCAACTCCAAATTACTTTCAATTTGAAGTAATTTGTCCCTCGTGCCCAAAAGTCCTAACAACAACTACTCAATTTTCCTTTCTCTCTATCCCGTTCTTCCCATTCTCTTCTCTCTTTCTTCCCGTTCCCTTCTCTCTATCTTCTGGTTAGCCCCCTTCTGTCCTCCTCCCTTCTCTTATAATACTTCCCATTCACTGCCTTTCACAAAAGGGTTTTGAGTCAGTCACAGGTGGAGCGTACTCTTGCGTCTACTCTTGCGTCTAGGGTGCTCCACCTTTTATGTTAGAGGCGGTCAAATGTTAGGTAGATAGGATTGTTTATTTAATACTTCACGCTTGAATGATTTTCTTTTCTTTTTTCTTTATATTAAATTTAAAATTTATTAAATTAATTTCTTTGTAGTCTTTCATAGTTAGTTCCTTTATATTAATAATATATTTTTTAGAACTTTAAAGATTTATATAATTTTTTATTTTATTCTTATTGCTTTATCTTTATACTTTTTTTATTTAATCTTTATTCTCTTCTAACCTATTTTATTTATTCTATATATATATATATATATTATTTGTTTATACATTACATTTTCTACTTACTATTCTCCTTGTAATTCATCTTCCTCATTATCATTTTTCTGATTTCCTTAACATTTTATTTGATATGTAATAGACAATATATATACTTTTCTTTTAGTTACTAAAATCCCTTGTAATTATATATATTTTGAATAATATACTAGCAATATTAAGATGGTGGTGTAAAAGTGTTTCATAAATACGTTGGAACTTGGTATCTACTTACCACTTAAAAAATTAAATCATTACGTAATACTTGGGTATTTCCCATAATTAGTTAGTACATATACTAATGCTGTGTATGCGATACATGCATATGTAGCTATCATATGCATGTTTCGTATGCATGCTAATATTTCCATGTTCTTGATAATTTGGAGTGGGTCATTACAAAAGCTCAGATTGTGCATTCCTTACATTTATTTTCTCCCCTGACAAGGAAAATAGTTAAGGTTTTAAAATATGAAGCCCTAGTCATCCCCCCTTATTCCATCAAAACCTTTTCATAAAATCTTAGCCTTAGAAGACTCCATTAACGGCATTTAAGACAGGCTACTAATCATTATTGTGTTGATCATCCATAAAATCTATTGAATTTTCTTTTCTTTTCCTTGTTTCTAGATGTCTAGGGTTAGCTGCTAGGGATTCTAGGGTAAATTTCTGAATAAAAGTGAATTTGTGTTGGATTTTTGTGGCTAATAAATTAGGAATTGCATCAATAAATGACGTTAAAGCAAATCTAGCATTGTGCATAGCTAATCCTTCATTGTCAAGGCTGATGCCATCCTTGTTTGCTGTTTTTGCATGTTTTTCAGCAATAATCTCCCATTAAGTGACCCTAACCCTAGGTGTTTATTGGAAGACTTTTGTTCATTTTTGTCAATTATTCTTGAAAGGTTTTTTCTTTGGCTGTTATATGACATTGTGCACCCTATCACTGCAAATCAATCAAACCTTAACTTATAACAGCCACATCTTTAGTCTAGGTGTAGAGTACTTGAACCTTGGCATAGAACATCTAGGCGTTTCTAGGCTTTGCTGATACTTTATCTCGTTTAATAGACCTCTTATCCATCACCTTGAGCCATAGCATTAGAATATCCTTTAGGTGATCTAAGGAAGCCTCCATTGTGGTCAAATACCACTAAAGGGTAGGAGAAAGGTTGCTGAGGTGACAGTGGCAACCATTTGTCTTGTTTCCATAAGGTCTGGCCCTGCCTATTGAGGCGTTGCACTGGGTCTGCTAGATTTTGTGGCAACAAGGCCTATGAAGAAGACATGTGGCTTTGGTGCCAAGTATTTTTGCTATTTGTCAATGACTTTTCAAGGCAAATGTGGGTGTACTTTCTAAAGTTAAAATAAGATGTTTTTGATGACTTCAAAGTTCAAAATGTTGAAGGCTGTGGTAGAAAACCAATTGAGAAGAGCATTAAGATTCTCAGATTAGATATTGGTAGGGAATTTTGTTGCAAGGGTTTTCTTGATTTTTGTGCTTAGTAAGGAATTAAGAAGCGATACATCACAACCTACACTCACAACAAAATGGAGTGATAAAGGGATGAAACTGTACTTGGATAAAGAGTCCACCCCAACAAATATTGGGTGGATGTGCTACACACATAAATGTATCTTCTCTATCAACGTCCAAAAAAAGTGTAGAGAATAATGACTTTTCAAGGCAAATGTGGGTGTACTTTCTGAAGTTAAAATAAGATGTATCATGTTTTTGATGACTTCAAAGTTCAAAATGTTCAAGGCTGTGGTAGAAAACCAATTGAGAAGAGCATTAAGATTCTCAGATTAGATATTGGTAGGGAATTTTGTTGCAAGGGTTTTCTTGATTTTTGTACTGAATAAGGAATTAAGAAGCAATACATCACAACCTACACTCACAACAAAATGGAGTGATAAAGGGATGAAACAGTACTTGGAGAAAGAGTCCACCCCAAAAAATATTGGGTGGATGTAGTACACACATAAGTGTATCTTCTCTATCAACGTCCAACAAAAGTGTAGAGAATAAAACTTTAGAAGAAGCGTGGTTTGTATGACAACCCAATGTAAGTCATCTAAAAGGTTTTGATTCTGTTGTTTATGCAATGATATCTGAAGAAAAACAAACTTGATGCAAGATGCAAGAAAATGATGATGTCAGGCTATATCCACAATCATAGTTATGTCAATATGTTACTGATATTTATTATTTATGTCACATAATATGTTAAATATGTAATCGGTGTACTTTTGAAAGTCATAGTTAGTGGTTAGGTGTTTTTGTTGTATTAAGGAGGGTAAATAGAAGTGTTATTTCGTGTTAAGGGGACTGTTAATTGTGACAGCACTCAATAAAGTGGTGTTATCAGCTGGTAATACATATTTGACCGATATAATGTTACTAGTAGTTAGAGGTGTTATAAATATGTGACATATGATTTATGAGGTAAGAGATGTGTCATTGCAACAATAATAATAAAGGCTTAATTTTCTCTCATTTTCCTCCCTCTGCCTATGAAAATGAATAGTCAAGCAGTCATAGAGAAGAGAGAAGGGCGGGTTTACATTTCCTGTGAAAAGTCGGCCCGTTCGGGAAGGAAAAAGTTTCGGGTAACCGATAGAAACAAAGGATTTGCTCCTCTCGAGCTACCTTCCCTAATTTTCTCTCTACCATTGTCATCCGTAAATGTACTCTCTCTAATTTCCTACATAAGTGAAATTTTATGTTGACAATTTTTTAGTGAAATTTCCTACTAAGGTAAATTCAGTTGTCTTTCATATCTACTCCACTTCTTGCATTTGGAAATATTCTTCGTTCTGCTTATTCTGTTAGTTGACTTGTATCATGCACAATAAGAGAGTTTGTGAAGGTTGGTGATAAGTGTTGAATTTCCATGACGCTACCAAACCAAGAATCTCAACAAAGCTAACAAAGGTTCGGGTAACCGATAGAAACAAAGGATCTTACCTCCTCTCGAGCTACCTTCCTAATTTCTCTCTCTGTCATCCATAATGTACTCTCTAATTTCTAATAAGTGAACCTATGTTGACAATTTTTTAGTGAAATTTCTACTAGGTATTCAGTTGCCTTTCATATCTACTCGACTTTGACCAGAATCTCAACAAACTAACAAGGTTCGGTAACCGATAGAAACAAAGGATCTTACCTCCTCTCGAGCTACCTTCCCTAATTTTCTCTCTACCATTGTCATCCATAAATGTACTCTCTCTAATTTCCTACATAAGTGAACTTCTATGTTGACAATTTTTTAGTGAAATTTCCTACTAAGGTAAATTCAGTTGTCTTTCATATCTACTTGACTTCTTGCATTTGGAAATATTCTTCATTCTGCTTATTCTGTTAATTGACCTGTATCGTGCACAATAAGAGAGTTTATGAAGCTTGGTGATAAGTGTTGAATTTCCATGACACTACAAAACCAAGAATCTCAACAAAGCTACTTTGCACAGTGGAATATAAATAGCAGTAAATCACACATGCACAAGTATAGACAACTCTTTACAATTTTTTCAACCCAACTTTGTTATAATAATCAACATATAATACAACTGTCTAGGGCTCCCGCACAAGGAATAATGGCCCTCAATTATGCACAAGTACAAGAATACAAGATACAATGACAATCTCTCTGCAGTCTCTATGTTGTATCTTGTCCTGTCAGTCCTTCGTTTCCGTTCTGCTCTCTTGCTGTCCCTTAGTCCATCAAAGGACAACACATAGAGTCTCCAGGAGGGCTGCCTCCTATCACTGCTGCAAGTCACTTCTGCTTCAATGAACACAGCCTGATCCAATTTGCTCTTCTAGGCTGGCCAATACCTGAGCTCCAATCTGCCTTCTAGCAGTCCACTAGTCCATCAATGTACTGCACATTAGGCTCATCAACTTCACCAAACTTCAGGTGTCAGTCTCCCTTTAGGACAGTTTGTCAAGGGTTACTTTGGGCTACCAACACGCTGCCCTCCTCCAGTCCAATGGCACCCAATCCAACCACTGTAGAATCTGCTCCTAGTTGAGGTTTCTAACCACCCAAGTCAACCTCAACAATTCGCTCCCACAGGCTGCAACAAATCTGATCCTCCTATTAACAAAATCAACACAAAATCATCCACATACTTGTACTTGAGAGCTGGTGCACTGTTGCAGTCCTGCAATCTGGTTAGGGTATCAATGCATACCCTAACAGCCCTCTCAAATCACTGCAACAGACCTCAAAAACAGTGCGGCTTCCCTTACTTGTGCAGCTGCCTTCCGCGCTGCCTGTTCCCTTGCATCTGCGCTTGGAAATAAGCCTTACGGCCTTCCTAATATGTCCAGAACAGGCCTGTGGTGCCTCTGTTGTGACTACAGGGCCTGCGGCCTACTATCACAGGGATAAACCACCCCTAAACTAGCACCAAACAGCCCAGAAATAATTCGCCCTGCCTCTGCTGTACCTCAGCCTTCTTTAACCCACAAAATAGTCTTCAAAAATTGCCCTTAGCTACTCGGCCTTTTCCTTCTTTGGACAGCGGCTACCACAGGCGATGATTCTCTATGAGATGTTACTCAGACTCTTGGACATCACCTCTATGAGATATACTCAGACTCTTGGATGATATTAGAATGAATCCTCTCACATTGTATTCATATCCATACAAGGGCTCCACGAATAGACATGTCTTTTGGCACATTCACACCAAGCCTACATGACTTGTGTGCCAAAAACCCATCATCAACCTTAAAAAATTCATAACTCATCAAGGACATCTCAGATTTCGATGATTTTATAAGTGTTGGATTCTCCTCGCCATCCTCTATCATCTCCATCCATCACATGTCCAAAATGCTCCATGGTTTTGGCCCAAACATTGATGGGTGCAAAACCCCAACCCTGGTTTCCAAGTCTACAGATGACTTTTGTGGTGCTTCACCCTCCAAACCCTGAACCTAGGGCTTGGAGCACCTACCAAGCTATTCAAAAATCAACAATGAGTAATTGGGGAAATCCTATTTTTTGGTCCACCATTGTTATCCACATATGCGTGCACCCTAATTTCCTACATAAATAATATTTTATGTTGACAATTTTCTAGTGAAATTCCCTGCTAAAGTGATCTGAGTTGTTTTTCATATCTTCTCCATTTCTTGCTTTTGGAAATTTTCTTCATTCTCTGCCTATTCAGCTATTGACCAATATGGTTCACAACAAGATAGTTTAGTCATGAGCTAATATTGTTTTTCCCTTCTTTTGTGAAGCTTGATGATGAATCATTTGAAAGAGCCTTGGATATGCTACGTTATCATGATGCCCACATGGCAGTGCTGTTTCATGCTTCATGGTGTCCATTTTCAGAGTTATGTCGTTCTTTATTTGATGACCTATCTTCAATGTTTCCAAAGATTTACCATGTAGCTGTTGAGGAGTCTGTTCTAATGCCCAGGTAAGGATTGGTTTTATGTTCTGGTTTTGGTTATAATCCTTTCAATCGTTTTATGTATTCACTATTCTCCTATTGCTAGTGGTGCTTGTTAAAGCTGCAAATAATCATTTGTTCTGTTATCCATAAGATGGAAAAGCAGTATTCAAGGCCTTTATTGCTTTCCATTTGGTGATTATTCTTGAGATCTCTATTAACTAACTATTGGGTTTTTGTAGTGTTCTTTCAAGGAATGGAGTTCATAGCTTTCCATCCCTCTTTCTACAGAACCAGACATCAAGGGTGCGCTATCGTGGATCAAGAGACCTTGATTCACTTGTACATTTCTATAAGGAGATTACAGGTACCTCACTATAAAAAAGTATCCTTTTATCATCCACTTAAACCAATTTGGCTTGTTGGACTTGTGTTAAGTCCCTTTGATTATGGAGGGAGACCAACTTTGGGAGGTCAAGCATCTTCCCTCACAGACACAAAAGGCTTTTCACCCACCGGAGTTTGTATCTGGGCTGTTTACATGGTGGCACTTCATCCCTCTTGATATTAAAAAGTATCCTATTATGTCCACTTAAACCAACTTGGCTTATTGGAAATGTGTTAAGTCTCTTTGATGAAGGAGGGAAACTAACTCATGGAGGTTAGACACCTTCCCTCTCTCTCTCTCTCTCACATACACAGTGTTCTACATTTGCCAGGGTTTGAACCTGGGCTGTTTACATGGTGGCACCCTGTCCCAACCTTCTAAGCCACAGCCCAACAGATTCACAATATGGTGTCGCTTTTTTTATGTTCGCTGGTTTACCGACCCTTAGTTTCTTGATGTGCAGGTATTGAGCCCATCTCTCTAGATCCTTTGGTAAAGGAATTCAATGGTTTCAGAAGACCTTCCAGTAATGGAGGTCCTCAAAGCATGGAGGACACTCCATATCCATGGGAAATGTTTCCAAAGAATGTTCTGCAGCGGGAGCCATACCTGGCATTTGCAATTCTTTTTCTCATTTTGAGAATGCTGGTTTATCTTTTTCCAAAGGTCTTATTACAGGTCAAACGGTGTCGGTTAAGGCGTATTTGGCATGTAAATTTGGCACTCCTGAGTGAAAATACACCACTTATTTTGAAGCATGCCCTGCACATGCTCAACTTGAATAGAATTTGGTGTCGTTTAAAGTTTTCAAAGACAAGAAACTTTCAAGAAGGTGCTAAGAATGCAAGAGTATGGGCATCTCTGGCCTCTGTTTCTCTTGGTAAAGGCCCAGTACATAGACCAGGGTCCAGCTGTGAAAACCACTAAGATCTCTGGAGGTGAACAAGGTCAGAGGTTACAGATTTTATATACAAAATCAAGAGGGACAGAAGAGGTAGCTTTATTTCAACACTAGAACAATGTTCATTGAATCAATTAGCTTTTGCACTTAGCATGAGAGTTTGTACTTTTTGGACAGTGTATAAGACTCATCTGTGTCTGTAGATTAGCTGCCTGTTTTGAAGTAGAATTTGGCAGGTCAAAGATGGGCGTTGAAGATTTGATTTTTCTTCCATCATGGATGTTTAATAAGATCCTATGCCAAGAATTACTATTGCTTTTCCTTCTCTAATTGCAGATTGTTGGATTGTTTTCAAGAAACTTTTGAATGCTGTGCTTGCATTCAAAAATATTTTTCCTTCTCAAGATACATGTACATTTTTTACCATAGAATCCTATTTGCATTTTCCAGTTTTCTTTCTAAACGATTTGTAAACTATTCTCGGAAAAGTACAGTAATGCCACAACTTCAGTCCAAGTTCGAATGATTTCAATTATTATGTATCTGTGTTCTTCTGATCTTATTGGGTATCAACACGATATCCACATGGCATCATTGAGTTGAGGTTGTCATGTATCTCAAGAATATTATTACATTTCTTCTGGTTACTGGGTACTCTGGTTTATCCGTGTCAATATTGTTTTTGCTATAATTCCAATTTATTTTATCTTTGCAAAATTGTTGTTGACATAGAAGTCTTGCTCACTTGGACGTTTATCAGATTTTCCACTTATTATTTCTCTATATCATAATCTTCTCTGTTAATGACAACTAACTGCTTATGATACTCATTTTGAAGTTGAATGCTCATTGCTTTGTGAATTCCTCTAGTAAAGATCATGGATTTGGGTGCTGATATTTCATAGAGATCGAAGGTTCTTAAGCCCATGGAGAACAAAAGCTATCAATATGCAGCTGTATTACAAGGCTCCTCGAATTGAAATGGACCTTCAGTCATTTTGATGGTGGTAGTGTTTGGCTTGCATTTGAGAAAATCTAGATATACCGGTTTATTCTATCTCTTAGCATGTAGGCTTGCGTTGATCACAAAGTTTCTGGGAGCGACTAGACTCAGTGTGTTAGGCAGATGCCTGGCATCCAATTAACCTTATACCATAATGTAGTAGGGATTTAATATATTGAGGGGGTTGTTTATACAACAGTAACAGTAACAGAAGTAAAAGATTAGAGCTGGTTTTATTTCAATTAACGTCCTTGGTCCTGGGAAATATGTAGAATTTTAGTTTGTGTTTATATGATCACTTTGAGGTGCTGTGTTTAAAAAACTAAAATACATTGAATGAAAAACACAAATATTTGATACTAATGCAATCCTGCCCTAAATTCAACATTTTAATAGACTATCATGGACCAGCATCAACCTAGACGCAGTTTACTGAGGTAGTTAAATTCTCCTAAAGTCTTTTCTGAAAATAATACTCATCCTAAAATTGTTTTATAGAACAAACAACAGATATAGACTTCATTGGGAGGTTTGCCAATAGAATACTCCAGAACTGTGATAAGACCTTTCTACGTCATTATTCATGTAAATTGTGTTAAACTGGGGGTTTTGGGGTATGATTCACTAAATTGGTAAACTATGTAAGAGAGTAAATACACAATTTTAGAATGCTGTTGGGCAGGGTGGGGGATGGGGTGTGGTTTCATTATGGGTGATGTTTTTAAGATCGACCTTTAATGAATCCTGGATTCAGGTTTCACCTACGGCCAAGTAGGAGAGTAATTCGTCTAACTTGTAACCAAAGAAATATCACTGCTCGGTCATATTACTCTTATGCGGCAGAGTGTTGGTAGGTTTCACAGTGCTGGATGATGAACTCAACAAAGTAACAAAGTAAATTGATTCATCTATGCAAAGGAGCAGCCTGACCTCTCGTTGATTCTCTAGGTTCTGCCTTGAAGGTCTTGTCTGTTAATTATTTTCACTAATACATTTCTCTAGGTTCATTGGTGAACTTGACCTGGTAATTCTTCTGATAATATTACTTGTAATGTTTCCTAGGTTTAACGAAACATGCTCCACAAGGTTTCTGTTGGCATTATTACCTTAGTCAGGACTCAAGATGGAAATGTCTTTCTAGTTGTCATGGTAATTGAAAGAACTTTCCAAATCAGAGTGAAATTTTAAAACAAGAAACCAGACCTCATTAATATGTAGTGGTCTTTGTCATTAAGGAAGTGTGTCCGCTGGATAGAGAAAAGTGAGAAATAAACACATATATGCAAATTAAGTAGTGAAAGTTGGACCAAATTTCGAAGGGATATTCGGACGGGAAAATATGAGGATATTAAATATTATGAATGTAACGAATAAAGTAGAAATAAATCCATATATGCAAATAAGTACTGAAAGTTGGACCACACGTTTCAGGGATATTTCAAAAGGAGAATGCGACAGTAACAAATCCGATATTTTCATTACTAGGCTGATTAAGTTTTATGTGGTGAGGAATTTTGCTTCAATCATTAATGGAAGGTTCTTCATTATCATGTCGAAACTAAATTTGAAATTATTAATTTTTGAATAAATTAAAATAAAAGCATTTCTTGATGGGCATCTGTAGCTCTTTGGCAATCGTTGAGGGTAAATCATCCAGCAATAGACGTGGTTCAAAACTAATTAGCAATATGTGGTTCAAAATTAATAGAGGTAAATTATTCAGCAATAGATGTGGTTCAAATCTAATCAGCAATATGTGGTTCAAAATTAATAATGGTAAATCATCAAGCTATAGATGTGGTTCAAAACTAATCAGCAATATGTGGTTCAAAATTAATAAAGGGTAAAGATAGATGTGGTTCAAAATTAATAAAGGGTAAAGATAGATGTGGTTCAAAACCAATCAACCATAGATGTGGATCAAAACCAATCACTTATGTGGATCAAAACCAATCACTTAGTGATTTTTTAAAGATGCATATTTTTAAACATTTGGATTTGCTATAAGCATATTTATCTGTGTTACACACTAGGAACAAAATGGTTCTATAGTATATGGATCAATGTGTAAACAAGAAATAAAATATAAATTTGTTAATGGTTTTAATTTTAGATACATAATATTTGGGATTATGGGAAATTGCAAATATTTTTATAAATATTAATTTAAAAGAAATGTGAGAGTTATTGGTTGACAAGAAGAGTAATTTAGTCTTTTTGGAACATAAAATCAAGGTTATTTCTAATTATATTTATTTATTGTTGGTTTGACTAATCGGGAATATGAACCTTGAATCTCACACACTAACAACAAAATGGTTCTATACCATATGGATCAATGTGTAAAGACGAAACAAACTATGGATTTGTTAATGGTTATAAATTTAGATACATAATCTTTGGGATTATGGGAAATTGTAAATACTTTTATAAATATTAGTTTAGGAGAAATATGAGGAGTTATGGGTTGACAAGAAGAGTACTTTAGACCTTTTGGAACATAAAACCAAAGTTATTTCTAACTATATTTATTTATTGTTGGTTTGACTCATCGGGAATATGAACCTTGAATCTCATGGTTTAAAACTGCATAACACAACGATCACTCAACGATCACTCACTGAACTACCCCCCATTTGTAAAAGAGATTGAGCCTTTGGTAAAATTATGGGAGGGGAAGAATTATTAATAATTTTATACATAATTGACATGGAGGCATTATAATAAGAAAATCCCTCATTGTTTTGTTTGATCTTGACTAAATCACTATTTTCTTTTGCTTATTTACATCCATAACATTTAGACCCAGGTCCATAAATTGATCAACATGAACATACATGAAAAGGTATACTAACAAGGAAGGAAACCTAAAACACCCAACAATACTGAAATTTGTTGGGTTGTGTTATATTCTTTCCACGACTATCTACCTTAGTCAACTGGGGGTTAGAGGGGGTTGGAGCCCCCCTTTCGTTGCGTCGTTTGTCTAGTGGGGGGGTCATAGGGGGTTTGAGAAGGGGTGGACAACCCCCCTCTACGGTGTCCAGGGCAATGTTCTAGGGAAACTTTTTTTGGACCCTATACTAGGTTAGGTGGACCTACCTATGGTTTTGTGCATGGTTTTCGCACATGGTTTTGGGCATGATGGTTTTCGGTCCACTTCGTCATGTATAAATACGTATTATAACATTGAAAGGAACATAATGAAAATTCAATTTGGTAGTTTCAGTTTTGAGATCCGGGGGAAAATCTCTGTGTATATGTGTTTTATGTGTTATATTCTCGCATTGTTTATTTTTAGTGTTTTAGAATTCGTATGCAGATAATTTCTGTACAGGGTTAAAACCTACATGTGGTATCAGAGTTGTTTTGGCTTCAAGGGGATGCTTTTGTTGCTGAGGGGTTTCACTCAGGCATGTGGTAGACCTTGCTTAGTGGGAGATTTGTGGGATCGATTCTGGTGGTGAAAGAAGATGGCGAGCAGTGGAAAGATAGTTATCGATAAATTTAATGGTCAGAGTTTTGAGTAATGGAAACTCAAGATGGAGGATCTGTTGGTAGATAAAGATCAGTGGATCGTGGTAGATCCGGGTACTAAACCAACAAGAGTGTCCAATGAAGAATGTGAGAAGTTGGATTAGAAGACAAAGAGCACAATACGATTGTGTCTTAGATTCAGTATTACTGAACGTATCAGGGGAATCTACGACTAGGGCTTTGTGGGTCAAGTTAGGGGCTTTGTACCAATCTAAATCTTTAGTGAATAAACTGTTCCTACGGAAAAAGTTGTATAACATGAGGATGAAAGATGGAGACTCGGTGATAGAGCATCTGAACGCATTTAATACTGTTGTAAGTCAGTGATTATTTGTTGATATTAAAATTTCAGATGGAGATAAGTGCATCAATTTGTTGTGTTCTCTACCAGATTCGTGGGATAGATTGGTTATTGCAATAGGTAGCAATGCAACTGCCTTGCAGTTTGATGAGATAGTCTCATCCTTGCTGACGAAGGAGATGAGACGGAAAAATATGGAGAGCCAGAATGGTGATGCCTTGTTTGTACGAGGATGGTCCCAGAATAGAAACAAAAATAAGTCATCGAGTGAGAGATCTAAATCTAGAGGGAGATCTAAATATCTAGGAAAACTGTAAAGGTGTGTTGGAAATGCGGAAAAGAAGGGAACTACAAAAGCGATTGTAAATCTAAAGCTCCTCACAAAGGAAAGGGATCTGATGATGCTCCTTCTGCAGAGGCAAAAACCACCTCAGATGAAGGTGGGGATGTATACTGCTTCTTCAAGTACACATGTAGATCATGAGGCATGGTTGATTGACTCAGGTGCATCCTTTCACTTCATTCCTGATAGAGAGTGGTTCTGTGAGTATGAGAAATATGATGGTGGTGATGTCTTCTTAGGGGATGATAGGAAGGCCAGAATCGTTGGTCGTGGAAAAGTAAAGTTGAAGTTGCAAGGTGTAAGGGTTAGAACACTTCTGGTTGTTCTGCATATTCCTGCATTGGCTACAAATTTGATTTCTATAAGTAAGCTGGACGATGCAGGTGTAAAAGCAGTGTTCGAGAAAGATACCTGTAAGATAGTTTGGGGAGCACTGATATTGATGCGGGGAGTTCGGATTGGAACTCTATATAGTTCTGTGGTTCCTGAAAGTGGAATAGAAAATCTAGTGGTCTCTGGAGAAAAGACCATGTTATGGCATCAAAGGCTTGGACATATTGGAGAGAATGGCCTTTGAATACTTCATGGTAAAGGTATGGTAGAATGTATGACTATTAGCTCTCTGGATTTTGATTTCTGTGAAAATTGTGTATATGGGAAGCAAAATTGGATGAGTTTCCCCTCTGGTGGCAAGAGGGTGAAACAGATATTAGAGCTTGTGCATAGTGATGTGTTTGGACTTGTGAAGGTTTCATCAATGGGTAAGTCTGTGTACTATGTATAATTTATAGATGACTTCTCAAGGAATAAATAGATATATTTTCTCAAGAATAAATCTGAAGTCTTTGACAGGTTTAAATAATTTAAGGCTCTGGTGAAAAACCAGATAGAGAAGAAGATAAAGGTGTTGAGGATAGATACCAATGGAGAGTTTTGCAGCAAGGAATTTGAAGAATTTTGTAAAAAGTGTGGTATAACATGACAAAAGACTACTCTATACACATTTGAGCAAAATGGACTTGCAAAAAGAATAAACAAGACATTGATGGAAAGGGCAAGAAGCATGCTCAGTGGTGCCGGGTTAGGACAAGAATTTTGGGCAGAGGTAGTGGAGACAACATGTTACCTGGTCAATAGATCACCTTTATCAATGTTGGAAGATAAGATTTCACAAGAGGTATGGACTGGTAAGAAACCATCTCTTTCACATTTGAGGGTATTTGGATGTGATGCATACGTACATGTTCCAAAGGAGAAAAGAACAAAGTTGGATAGTAAATATGAAAAGTGCATCTTTATTGGGTATAAGGATGGTTTAAAGGGTTATAAGTTTTGGAACCCAGTAACAAGGAAAGTTGTGTACAACCGAGATGTGGTGTTCAGAGAGGTAAAAAATGTTATTAAATATGAAGTCCCATCAAAGGAACATGAGAAGATAGAGTTTGAGCTAAAGGAGGAAGAATCAGACTTTGAAACAGAAGAGGAATCAGAAGATGAAGACCCACAAACTCTGGTTGTGAGAATACTATTTCGAGAAAAAAGTCAACCATAAAGGTATACTCCATTTGCTTTCCATTCAAATTTTGCTTTATCTATCACTGATGATAATCCCAGAACTGTGAAGGAATCAGTGGATTTAGAGGATGGAAAACTCTAGAAGGAGGCCATGGTTGATGAAACAATGTCTTTGCACAAAAATGAGGCTTGGGATCTGGTGGAGTTTCCGGCTGGAAGGAAACTCATTGGCAACAAATGGGTGTTCAAGAAGAACACAAATGCAGAAGGAAAGGTGGAGAAATACAAATCTCAGTTAGTAGAAAAAGGTTATTCCTGGGTGCCGAGAATTGATTTTGGTGATATTTTTTCTCCTGTTGCCAAGGTAGCTTCTATTAGATTAATTTTATCTGTTGCTGTTGCTTTTGATTTTGAGGTAAAATAGATGGATGTGAAGACAACATTTCTCCATAGGGATTTAGAAGAAGAGATCTACTTGAAGAAACCTGAAGGCTTTGTGGTGAAGGGTAAGAAAGAACTGGTATGCAAGTTAAAGAAGTATTTGTATGAGCTAAAACAATCACCAAGGATGTGGTATCAGAAATTTGATACATTTATACGGGGACTTGGTTTCACCAGAAGCAAAGCAGATCACTGTGTATTTTAAATTAATTGGTGACCGTGTTATTTATCTGGTCTTATATGTGGATGACAAGTTGCTGGTTGGAAATGACAAAGAAATTATCCAGGATTTGAAGACCCAATTGTCCTCCAAATTTGACATGAAAGATCTTGGTGCTGCAAACCGTATTTTGGGCATGCAAATTAAAAGAGATTGGGTAAAAAGGAAGCTCTGGTTAAACCAAAGGAAGTATGTCAAGACAATATTGCAAAGGTTTAATATGCATGGTAGTAAACCAGTGAAGGTTCCTATTCCTGTAGGTGTAAAGTTATCTGCTGAATAGTGTCCCAAGACACAAGAAGAGGAAGAGGACATGTCCCGTGTTCCATATGCAAGTGAAGTCGGTAGTCTGATGTATGCGATGGTTTGTACTAGACTAGACATTTCACATGCAGTGGGAGTATTGAGAAGGTTTATGTCAAAACCAGGGAAGGAGCATTGGACAATAGAGAAGCGGGTTTTCAGGTATTTCTGTGGCACTAGTGATTATGGTTTGTGCTATCAAGGAAGACTGGGATTTGACAAAGTTTTGGATATTCATAGATTTGTTGATGAACACTGGGTTGGAGATCTGGATCAGAGAAGATCTACAAGTGGGTATGTGTTTAACCTATTTGGAGGTGCAGTTAGTTGGATGAGCAAGAAACAATATATAGTAGCAATATCAACTACAGAGGCAGAATACATGACATCCACTCATGCAAGCAAGGAAGCAGTTTGGTTGCAGGGATTGTGTTCCAGTGTGGGGTTAGAACCCCGCTTACTATTCAAAGACAAAGCACATTGATGTTCAGTATCACTTTGTGAGGGATATGATAGAAGACAAAAAGGTGTTGCTGGTAAAGGTGGACATTTTGAAGAATACTGCAGATGCATTGACAAAATCCGTGATCTCTAAGAAGTTCTCTTGTTGTAAAGAAAGAATGGGCATTGCGGGGCTGGATAAATGACTAAGCTCTCTTGTGGAAAGAAAACAACAAGTGGGGGAATGTTGGGTTGTGTTATATTCTTTCCACAACTACTACCCTAGTCAATTGGGGGGTTAGAGGGCGGGGGGGATGGAGCCCCCCCTTCGTTGCGCTGATTGCGCAGTGGGGGGTCACATGGGAGGCGGGTAGCCCCCTCTATAGGGTCTGGGGCGACGCGTTAGGGAAATTTTTTTTGGACCCTATATTAGGTTGGGTGGACCTACCTATGGTTTTGTGCATGGTTTTTGCACATGGTTTTGGACGCGATGGTTTTCGGTCCATGGTATTGGATGCTTCAACATGTATAAATGTGTATCGTAACATTGAAAGGAACATAATGAAAAATCAATCTGGTAGTCCCGATTTTGGGATCGAGGGGAAAATCTCAGTGTATATGTGTTTTATGTGTTATGCTCTCGCATTGTTTATTTTCTGTGTTTTAGAATTCATATGCAAGTAATTTCTGTACGGGGTTAAAACTTACAAAATTGAGGAGCTGTGAATTAATTGAATGTTCCGAAAAGGTAGGAATGTCCAGTACAACATCAAGTTGCATCATTAAATGAAACAATCCTAAAGCTTGACAATATACTACTGAGGTTTCATATTTTCCCAAAATTCTTACAATTACTTGTAAAACTGGCCTGCCACTCTCAGAAAAACAAACTATAGGAAATTGAGTTGAATCTGAAAGAAGAATTGCATTAAGAGGCAAGACGAGGCTGTGCAATTTTTTTCTATCCTCTGCTAATAGATTCTGATAAATAGATAGTAGGGTTTCATCAGAGAATGTTGTATAGTTATTTGATTGAGAAAATCTAGGGATTTCCGAATTAAAAATGAAGAGAATTGCAAACTTTTTTATCCTAGGGAATTCATTAAATAACATCCATATTAGTATAAAGATGAATTCAACTAACTAACAAATTTAGGGAAAAAATAAATTTATGGGATAACTGTAGAGACTAAACCCGACTTAACCATGCTTAGGGATAGTTTTGACTCAACTTGACCGACAAGTATATTATGATGGATTTCCATTAAGTTTATTGGATAGATAGGGTCAAAAATGTCATGCTCCATGTCCATGAGAGGTATACGGGTCAAAGAACCAGACAAGGCAACTTTTTTAGTCATTTAGATTTTCGTTTAAAAAACACAGAGTAGTTAAAGTCGTTTAAATACTTGGTAATTTTAGAGGAAATTGGTGATGAAGTTACAATTGTTGAAGAAAACAATGATCCGTATGAAAATAACAAATAAAATAGGTGAATTGGGAAAACACAAGGTTTTTATAAATGAAAGAGAGGGAAAGAAACATAGTTATGACAATGAAGACAAAGGAGTACATATTAATGATGTGTAGGCCAGTGTGGCAGGTGACGTGGAAAAAGGGTGGGTGCAGTGGAGTGTGGAGGGGTGACATGGAACTATTGATATAGAAGAGTGCTCACCTGATCATGCTCACTTTCCATAGCATAGTTGTATAAGTGGAAATCGCTTATCGCCATCGGTGGCACCTTGGGGGGTAATTCGTTTCATTGGGGAGTGCCATCAGGGTTGATCATAACCGTCGATCACCTCGACGATTGAATTTCCAAGACTGCCCTCAGGGGCACCCTATGGCATAACCTCTAAGCTAATTGTGATGTCGGGTTCAATATGCGCACGACCCAACTTTGGCCAATGACACTAGTTCATGAAAGTCACACTCCCTTTAAATCTTCCTCCAATTTTCATTGGCGAGGTTGGCCCATTTCTAAATAAAATATGTTTAATATATATGTTTTTATAATTTGAACTGTTGGGCCTGCGCCATTTCTTAGATAAAATCCTCAAACTCCAAAACCTATATAAAAATGTCCCTTTATCTATATTTTCTCTTTTTCCTTTTATATATATTATTTTATTTTTCTTTTTGAATAAAATAAATTGACTACAACAGATATACAATGGGGTTGTTATTGATGGATACCCCAAAATGATAGTGAGGTAAGCATAATGTGCTTGTAGTCATTTAGGTGATTTTTGCTGCTAATGTTGTTGTGACATATTTGAAGTCTCCACTGGGACTCGAATAGAGGAATAAGTGACTCAATTTTATTGGCTAGGCAAGTGTGATTACATTTGGGGCTCCAAGTAATCCTTCCTTCGAATTTGGAAGCAATGACGTGTTGGAAATACTAGGAGCTAGGGTGAATCAATATTTCTTTCACAATTATTAATTTTATGCCTGTTAAGATCACTTAATAAATCAAAACACAAAAAATGTACAACAAATAAATAATTTTATTAAACCGAATAAGGAGGAACGGAATCCTCTTTTACAATATTTCAAGTTCAAATTAGTACAATAACACCTATGATTTCTTCAGGGGTCCAACCCTAGATGAAGACTCCAATCTTCAGTCAAACCAGGCTCCAACCTGTATTTTACCAAGGCTCTAACCTTGTGCTCCACCAAGCTCCAACATGGTCTTCTTGAGGACTCCAATCCTCTCTACAATACAAGTACCAACTTGATCTTTCTAAGGATCTAACCTCTAGGGCTCCAACCCACAACTTCAAGATAATTTAGTGATTCCTCAAGGCTTCAAAAATATCTTCAATAAGTCCTGA
Organism: Pinus taeda; assembly: GCA_000404065.3. Lineage (NCBI taxonomy): Eukaryota > Viridiplantae > Streptophyta > Pinopsida > Pinales > Pinaceae > Pinus > Pinus taeda. The sequence continues at coordinate 303,947 of APFE031685297.1, read as the reverse complement.
ACATCATCTTCACATATCTCCAAGAATATCTTCAACCAAGGCAATGAGAGAGCCTTCAATGATTCTTCACACATTAGAGGAAATTTCAGCTTAAAAGTGGCCTCCTAAGGAAAAATCAAGAAATTCATAAAAAAATGCCATATGGATTTTTTTTTAATATTGTTTTACTTTTATCTATGTTCCACAATATTTATTAGCACGAGATTTAGTAAATTTTTAAAATATATTATTTCTAATTTTTTCCTTTACGTTTATTGAAATCCCTCAATATATGACACTTTTATTAAAAAAATTGTTATATATATATATATATTTTAATGTGTTATATATTAATTTTATATTTTAAATGTTTTTTTTGGTGTTTTTTGATGCCATTGTCTACTAAAGCCACAATTTCACACCGAAATATATATTTTGGCAAAACAATTATTTGTCCTTTATGGAATACATTTTTTAACTATTTTATATTTAACTATATTTCTATATTTTTGGAAAATTCATGTAATTGTCTTTTTTGAATAATTTTTTAATAATTATTTTTTATTAACTATTAATATTAACTATTTTATATTCTTTTAACGATATTATCTTTTGAAATACATTTTTAAACTATTTTAACTATTATTATTTTTTTATTTTTAACTATTTAATATTTAATAACTGTCGGTAAAAATATTGAGAACTTGTCATTTCATATTCCGATTTCTGTACTCCACTATCATTCATGAAACCCGGGTATGTATGTGAATGTGGTAAATGCAAACCATGTATATCCAAATAACTACTTTTTATATGTTTCATAAGATATTAATGTTCAACCAGTACTTTATATTTCAGTATTCATTAATTAAACAATAACCATGAGTAGTAAGAGAAGAATAAAACATCACACATAAGCAACACAACAACACATGAGAATACCATGATGTTTTAGGTGGAAATCCGATGTGGGAGAAAACCATCGCTGTTGTTGTCTTTGTCTTCTTCTTTTATTATTTAGAAAACTTCATTACATCTTGTACTGGCGCAAAATCTTATGAGTACACAGGAACCCACCAAAAGAAGGCTACAACCTCCTCTCATTTTATAGCATCCACTGGAAGGGAGCTCCAACCCCCTGATCTCGTTTACTAGCTCCTACCAGAAGGGAACATCTACCCCCTGAACAAATTTACCAACTACCACTGGAAGGAATCTCTGAATCCCTCACTGAAGGCTCCAACCCTCAACACCTCTTGTGGACCACATTTCATAATATTTCATACTGGATCCACCTGACTCAAAAAATCAAAACCTTTACGTTACCTTTCATCATATTTTCATACTAGACCCACACCCATCATTAAGCTTAATACCAAACTGAATACTGAATCTGAAAGACAATTGCTGAACCAATTGAATCACTGTGACATCAATCACTGAACTAAATCTCAATAAACCATTACAATTAGATCAAACCAAACCATATCAGATATAAATCATCAGATCACACCAATGCACAACCATTCATAAATATACCAAACCATATACTATTAATCATCACATAAACATAGTGATGTTCCTGCAAACCCTGATCAAATATACTTCAGAATGTCTATGCTACTTCTTTGCAGTAGACCCACATATGTACGCACTTCCTTTGTATTACACATGCATACAAATCTCAGAATACTCAACATTGAATCATTACCACTGGACCATACATAGATCATTGCATTAATCACAGATCATTGAACTAATCACATATTACTGAACCAATCACAGATCACCACACTACAATATCATCACCAATCAATATACCATTCCATATTTAACCCAATCAATATTGTCAGACACATATCATCAAGATAGAGACATCATTGAAAAACAACAACAAATAGAACAAAAATCATCAAATGTCATCATCAAGCTACACTGCAAAACCCTAGAATTATATGTGACTTCCATGAAGCATACCAACGTATGTACACAACTACTGTGCATAAAACCCACATACATATCTCAACATACAGAATAAATTCGCATAATTTATACGTGACTATATAGAACCAGATTCACATATGTACGTGGCTATCCAAAAACAAACTTGTGTGTAGATATGAAAATTTCGCTGCGAACACAACTTCACTCTCCACAACTTTCATTTAAGATATTTTTGATCTAAGTCTTTTCCTTACTTCCTGCTGCACACCTGTTTCAGATCAAATCATTCATAAACAATCCATTACTTGCACACATAACAACTTGATCTCCATCTCCTTATATAGATTTATCCTTAGCCCATACCTTAGGAAAATCCCTTGGTAATGTCGTTAGCATTATTGTACAAGATCAAATAACCATTGTCACTCCCATTACTATAGTCCAATACCATGGTAAAGACCCCTGGTATCTAGATTACCATGGCTTGGATTCTGTATGCGACTTTTAAAAACAAGACCTGCATATATACACGACCCTTATTAATAGGATCCACATATACTTTCTCAAACTTCACCTTTAACATCCATTTGTCTTTGAACTGTCATTTCTTTATTCATACCATTTGTAGAATTTGTATCAATCTGCATAATCATCATGTTATCACAATGTTGACATTTTTATCAAGTAGGTTTCCATCAAGGACAATACATTAGCCATAATGCCAACAATATCCCCCTTTGGACTTGATGGCAATCACTTTGGTGTTTGGACACCACTTGCAAACACCAAGTCTTCTCTCAACCACACCAAGCTTCTCTCCAAGCATTCTTCTCCAAACACCAAGATTCTCTCCCCCTTTGAAACCAAGGGAAAATAGTTGAACAATGCTGAATGAAGGCTTTTCTCCCCCTTTGTAGAGAGGATCACTATAGGTTTGATCCACTGAGTATGAAGACTGCATACTGACCGTGCTCCCCCTGAGCATATTATAAGTCTTCAATAGAGTACAAGACTTTATGACTTAACCAAATATGACCTTTCCTATGACCAATGAATCGATGCTCCCATGATTACATCAATTACCCAACTTGTGGGGTTTACATATTGGACCAAAAATTTCCATCAATGTCCCAACATAATGGGATTACATACATGACATGACTTGATCCTAATAGTCCAGACATGACTGAATTTTACAGTTATTTATAACTTGGATCTTTTCATGACCTTTACATCAAGAGACATATATGACATTTATAACCAAAACCATAGACCTCAAGTGAGCTAGAAAGACCATGATAGTCATCAGCAACCACCATGCACTATATAGGAATATGCAACATAAAACATATGATATAAGCAATATATATGTCATAATGATAGCAACATGAACATCCTCTTCATCAAGAAGTAATATAAGATAAGGAAATGTAGCATCAATCATGAACATGTGTCCAAATATCTAATGCTTCGAAACATTACCAACCAACTGTAGCAGAAGCATAAGATTGTTCTGTAGAGATCTATCATCAACTCATCCCATTGACCTCATATCATCAAGGTCAACATGATCTTTCCATTTGTAGGAAGAGCCACAATCCTCAAGTACCAAAGACATATCAATCTATTGTATCACAACACCATTGGAAACATATGCATATTCTTTCCATGCACCAACAATATATGTGAGAACCAAGAATACCTTTAGCATCACAAGACATAGAACTGATCAACAACATCATCAACCAATAGCTTCAATGAATATAACATATGTATCTTCCTTATCAATGTTTGACAACAACAACTTTTCCTCAAACACCATCTATATATTCACAACATGCAATCCATGCATCATTGATAACCCATGCCATAATGACAACAACATATATGCCAACAATGGGGAGTAAATCATGAACTTATCATCAACAACCAATGTCAACAATGACCATACCATACACATCCTCTTCATCAAGTGAATCAAATAGGATCAACTTCACTAAGTGAAACTTGATCAATATATAAGAATCACCCATAACTTCATCATCACTAATGATAGAATGAAAACATCATATGTATCTTCATCAATAACAACAACAACAACTAAACATCAACAATGATATGTAGTCATCATAAGACACATGCAACAAGAAATTCTCAAGAAACCATAATGCCAACAATGCACTATTAGAAGCATAGTAGATGCTCTCGTTGAACCTGTTCCAACTCTTCATCATCAAATATGATATTATATCCATCTCATCAATCAAAAAATGCATCAAGAATATTTTTAACAACATCAATACAGGATTTTGTAACTACTCATAAACTCATCATGAAACAACATCATTCCTAAGCATCATATGGGCATTATTAACAGTATGAAGTAAACCAATGTTAGGGCTAGAATGCCAATAACCAACTGATAAAAGCATATGAGAGGCTCTCCCTGAATCTGTGCCATTGCTTATTCATCATTGAGAAATTTGCACGTAACTGTCTCGACCAAAAACAATATATACATGTGGTTGTCCTTCATAAGATATGCATACAAAAATAAAACTACTAATTTTTCATAACAACATCTCCCCTTGAGTATATCATGTCTATTCCTATTCAAATTCTCTTCATCAATGCATTTTCACTAGTATAAGAATCATCAAATGAATATACAAAAAAAACATAAGGAATTATCATCAAGATATGCATACAAGGTACCCCCTGAGATCATACACAACTGATTCTGTGGACCTAATAATCATCACCTGTTCTCCATGAGGTTATGTACCTCAAATTCACTTCTACAGTCACACCATTCATCTTCGTCTTCAAATGAGCAAAGAGAAAGGCCAAACCTTATTTGTTATTCTTCCTTTTCTTAATATGAGAAGTTCTAGTGGATCCATCTTTCTCAGGTCTTTTGGTAAAAATATTATTGTCTGGATGCTTACCTTGGAGGAAACCAACTTGTTGTCTGTGTGGATTCATTGACTTGTTATTGCATTCTTTTGCTACATGCCCAAAATTATTAAAAGTATAACATCCTATATGACCAGAAAAGGGAGCAAAGGAATCATAATATTTCGATTTCATATTCCTCTTATTGCAATCAATAGATTTGTGACCAAACATGTTGCAATAAAAACAATATCCCTTAAAGAAACCTGAGTACTAGGGGGATGGTGATCTTCCTGTGAATCTGCGACTACAATTGGTTGCAAAGTGTTAAAATTTACAATAGATAAAACATTCAACATTATTGTGTAGGGGAGAGAATCGATTGTTACTTTTATAATTAGGAGAAAATGATTTCCTCTGAATATTTTCTTTCTTTGGTTATTGGATTGGTTGAGTTCTCACTTCTTTATCTAGTTTTTTAGAATTTGCTTTGATAACCTTATGATTGCTTGCATGAGCTTGTGAGCTAGATTCTCCTCTTACATTTTCATGAAAGCTAAGACAATATTTAATGGAGGGAGATCTTTGATTGCTAAGAATATTGTCCAATATATTTGAGCTATCTTGAAATATCAATTGCTTATCTTTTTCTTCTAATTTACCTTTTAGAATGTTTACCTCAACCTCTAGTTTTTGACATTGTTTTTCCTTTTCTAGATACTGCTTCCTCATTCCTTCTTCAACCTTTCTTCCTTTTTCCACTTGTTATTTTAATTTGATAATCTCTTCCTTCAACCCATTATATTATTCTTTAAATACTTGGATTAGATCTTCATTACGTTTGTTTGAATTTTCAAGATTTGAATTTAGAGAGGTGATATCAGCTCAAGTCTTTCACAATACTGATTAGATTCTGCTACAATATTTATCGATTTATCGTGATACCTATTTTCATATGCCTACGACTTGTTCTTAAGATAATTAATCATTTTCAAAGAAAAAACAAGTTTTATTCTAAGATTAAGAGCTCTTTCTAACCTATTTCCTTTTGAGTTAGTAACTCCATCTAACATAATAGAGGTTATTTGATTATAATACTCATCTTTTGACATATCATTAGTTCCTTTGGAGACAAGGTTACTTGATGAGAAATCTTCCTTTGTTTATCCTTCATGGATTGCATGTAGATTATCACTTTCACTTCTACCCATGAGAGAAATTTCAGTTGATTAATTGTCATCTTCACTATCATCAATATTACATGAAAAAGGATATGGATCACAAGTAGAACAAAAACAAGTACTTGATAATTCTTTGTTATTTTCTTCTTCATTCTTGATCAATAGAAAGTGGGGTGCTCTTGTAGCTGAATATTTGTTGACATCTGTAATCGTAACTACATCTGATGTATCACTTTCACGATTTTCTTGGACTTCCTTCTTCCTTTGAGCTGCTTTCTTCTTTCCCATTGTCTCTGATCCACTCTCAAATGGTTAAGATTCTGCTGGAGTGATCTACTTTGATTCCAATTGTTGGAAAAACACTGGGGGGGGCATCAACATTTTAAACTCATTTTAACTTTTCATTTCATATTCTGATTTATGTATGCTACTTTCATTCATGAAACATGTGTATGTACAAGACTATGATAAATGCAAACCACGTATATCCAGATAAATATTTTTTATATGTTTCATCAGATATTCATATTTAATTAGTACTTTATTATTTCAATATTTATTAATTAAATAGTAACCATGAGCAGTAAGAGAAAAATAAACCATCACACATAAGAAACACAACAACACATAAAAATACCAGGATTTTTTAGGTGGAAACCCAATGAGGGAGAAAACCACCACTGTCATCGTCTTTGTATTATTATTTTATTGTTAAGAAAAATTCATTACATCTTGTTATGGTGATGAATCTTACTAGTACGCAGGCACCCACCTACAGAAGGATACAAACTCCTCTCATTTTCCAACACCCATTAGAAGGGAGTTCCAACCCCTGATCTCGTTTACGGATCCCACCTAAAGGGAGCACCTACCCCTTGGAAATTTTTATCAGCTACCTTTGGAAGGAAGCTCCAACTCTGTCACTAAAGGCTCTAAGCCTTAACATCTCTTGTGGACCACGTTTCATAATATTTCATACTGGATCCACCTAAATGAAAAAATCAAAACCTGTAGGCCACCTTTCATCATATTTTCACACTAGACCCACACCCATCATTAACCTCAATACCAAACTGAATACTAAATTCGAAAGACAATCACTAAACCAATTGAATCACTGTAACATCAATCATTGAACTGAATTTCAATCAACCATTGTAATTAGATCAAACCAATGCATATCAAATATAAACCATCAAATCATACCAGTGCACAACCATTCATCAATATACCGAACCATATACTATTAATCATTACAAAAACATTGTGTTGTTCTTGCAAACCATGATCAAATATACTTTAGAATGTATACACTAATTCTATAAAGTAGACCCTTGTATGTATGCACTTCCTCTATATTACACCCATGTATAGATCTTAGAATATTAGAAACTAAATCATCAACCACTGGACCATACATAGATCATTGTAGCAACCATAGATCATTGAACCAATCACATATTACTAAACCAATCACAAATCACCACACTGCAATATCATTACCAATCAATATACCATTCCATATTCAACCCAATCAATACTGTTAGACATAGATAATCAAGATAGAGACATCATTGACAAACAACAACAAACATAACAGAACTCATCAAATGTCATATTCAAGACATACTGCAAAACCCTAGAATATATACACAATTTCCATGAATCATATGAGTGTATGTACATGACAGCCATGCATAACACCCGTGTACATATCTCAACATATAGAATAAATTCGTAGAATTTATACGCGACTATACCAAACTAGATTCACATATGTATGCGACTATCTAGAGACAAACCTATTTATAGATATGAAAACTTTTGCTGCAAACACAACTTCACTCTCCACAACTTTCATTTCAGATATTTTAGATCCGATTATTCTCCTTACTCCCTAGTGCACACCTTTTTTCAAATCAAATAATTCATAAGCAATCCATTTGTTGCACACCTAACACCTTGATCCCCATATCCTTGTATAGATTTAGCCTTAGCCAATACCTTAGGCAAATCCCTTGGTAACGTCATTAGTATTCTTTGACAGGATAAAATGATTGTTGTTGCTCCTTTTAATATGGGCCAATACCATGGTAAAGATCCCCAATATCTAGATTATCATGGTTCAGATTATGTATGCGAATTTCATTAAAAAGATCTATGTATGTACATGTCCCTTCTTCATATGATCCGCGTATAATTTCTCGAAAATTCACCTTAAACATCCATCTATCTCTGAACTGCCATTTCTGTGTTCATACTATCTACAACATCTATATTAATCTGGATAATCATCAAGTTATGACAACGTTGACATATTTATCAAGTAAGTTTCCATCAAAGACAACACATTAGCCATAATGTGTCATGCAACCAACTCAAAGAAAAAAAGAAAAGATAGATCAATGACTTAAAAATTGTCCTCTTTGAGGGGGGAACCTTATTTAAATTACATAAATGAAAAATTCTTGAATGATGCAAATGATAAGACCTCCTTGGTATATATAGGAGTCTAAGGGGTCACAATCTAATCAGAGCCTACATAACAATAATAATTTAAGCGCACAACAATAACAATAGTGGGATTCTATGAGGCACAACAATAATAACACAGAGGATACATGGGCACAACAATAACAATAGGGGGCTACAATAAAAATAACAATAAGGGGAATGCCCTAGTATTATAGGGAACTAACATGCCCCTGCCCAAAAAAGTTTTGTCATCAACGCTTGAGTAGTTTCTAAGGATTCTGTATAAACTTCTCATCCTCCCATGTGGAATCTTCAACGAGTAAGTTCTTCCATTTAATGAGATACTCTAAAATTAATTAATTCCGTAGATGTCGGGTTCTTGTTTCTGTGATTGATTCAGGCTCATATATGATTTTTCCTTCTTCGTCAAGTTCTGGAAAAACTGCTTGAACTAGGAGTTTGCCACCGATAACCTTCTTTAAGCATGAAACACGGAAAAACGGGTGTACTTGGGAAGATGCAAGAAACTCTAATTTATATGCCATAGTACAAATATTTTGCAACACCTTGTAAGGACCATAGTACTTGGGTGATAATTTATTATCCTTCTTAGCTTGCTTGAGGGACATTTCTTTGTATGGTTGTAGCCATAAAAACACCCAGTCGTCTACATCAAAACTTCCTTTACTGTGATTCTAATCTTCCTGATGTTTCATTCGATTTTGTGCCAGAGTGAGGTTATCCTTTAAGAGTTGGAGAACTTGTTTTTGATGCTCGATGTGATCTTCCACTACTTGAACCTTAGACTTTTCTTTTAAAGATGATGTGATGTGTTACCACTCATAAATTTCTCAGGGTTGAAGAAAGAAATCACCGAGGTAACTAAAAACCTACTATGGAAGCTGGGATCTAGCCTTTCCAGCTTCAGAGAGGGTTCTCTCTTCCAGATTTAACTTTGTTTGGAAAAATTTTAGGCTAGCTATGTGGGAATGATTGGTTTTGATTGATTTTGGTTTGGTGGGGAGATTACTTCTTCAGATGGATAGATGCAGATCTGTTTACCATTGGGTTATGAAGTCAAAAGTCAAGAAACAAAGCAGAATCAAGTTTCTAAAGGAAATGTTTATAGGGCAAGTAACTGAGCCATTTCAGATCTTTAGGTTGGATGATGAAAAGTCGAAATCAAGGAACAATTAAGAATTCCTCAATCAGGATCATGGACGAAATGGAAGGGAGATCAATCGAGATCAGAGAGAAATTAAGAATCCTCTAAACCATATTATGGATGAATCAATCGAAACCAGGGAGCAATTAAGAATTCCATAATCTGGATATTAGAGGAAAACATAAAAATGGAAAACAGTTTAAGACATAGTGCTTTTAGCCATGTTCTGAAATATGCTTCTTGTTATACCATTAAGATTTAAAAACATGTGATAGTGAAAACTTCAGAAAATAAATGGACATTGGAAAATATTTTACTGGAGTAGCTCAACACAAGAATCCTGTAATATGATGCTTTATTGCTCAATCAAATCTTTTAGCTTGAAACTAGTACAATCACCCTTAAGTTCTAGAAAATTACAAATATCAATCTGTTTAGAAAATCATCTCCCTGAATACTTCAAAATGTGAAGTATCTATATAAAAATTTATAAACTGTTTACATAAATGCTTTCTCTAACTGACATGACATTTTTAAACTATAGCTAAACTAAAAAAATCTAATTGCTACAAAATTATGGACTTGGTGAAGTGCTGTACAAATTTTGTTGCTGTTGAAGTGGTAAAATTTAGGATGTGGACCCAAATTTATGGTTGTGCTGTCAAATAGACTAACAAATGCAGATGTATCTCTCTTTTTCTAATAACCAACTCAAAATTGCTTGCTGATCCTCTGACTAAAACTCTGAGATTTCCCTCACTGCTGGTTGATCCTGTGGCTCTGCTTCCTCTGTTTTATGTCCACTAGTGTCACAAAATATTTTGGAAAATAATATATATATATATACTATCTCCAAAATATTTTAAAATGAAATCCATAATTTAATTAACAAAAAACGATGTGTTGTTTACAAAACCATGGCTTGTTTGTTCTTTACCTTACTCTGTAAATTCATGTAAATTCCTTTTTCCCTTTCACCTGCAACATGATTTTACACCTCCCTGTAAATGTAAAAAAATTACATTTGAATTCCATTTCACAAACTTAGCCTTATATCCCTGTATTATTTTCTCTCAAGGATGGCTTTTCCTATGGCAATGTAATTTATCGCTTTCTCATGACTCAGGTATTTCACTTAATTAACCCTAATTCCTGTAACATATATTTGATAATTTTCTTATCTACCATACCTTAGGATATAAAATATATAATGGAGAAACTTTAGGATAGGTGAAAATCGCAAGGAAATTTAGGGTGGGTGAACTTGAGTGGAAAGTGGTTTATCAGGTATTGTGAAAGTGGTACATGGTTTTATTGTGAAAGAACGCGATACCATTTGGTGGCTTCCACGTAGCAAAAATGGGCCATCCATATTGCATGAATTTGAAATGTTAAGTGTTGGGTAAGTTGAGCGCGCCATACAAAATTTTACCCGTTCATTTATTTTTATGAATATGGAGACAAATAAAAATGAAGGGGTTTAATTCTTAGTGCGGGGTGGGCCATTGGTTGGCTTTGCAGGGGGAAGAGGTAGTATAGGCTTACGGGGAGAAATTAATATAAAGTCTGAAACTTTATATTAATAGGGTTTTGTGAAGTAAGGGGTAAAAAGAGGGATTATATATATATATATATATATATATATATATATATATATATATATATATATATATATATATATATTATATATATATATATATATAATCCTCTTTTTACCCCTTACTTCACAAAACCCTATTAATATAAAGTTTCAGGCTTTATAACTTTATGGGATTTATCCCACATTCACAAGGGAGCATTCTTCATGATGGTTTATATAAGCCCATAGTTACAAAAATAATCCCAAGGCTACCCGCTTGTGCTTGGCGTTGGGTGTGCTAGGGTTAGGTATTGTGAATGCAGGTTGCATGGAGATGGAGTGGGAGCTAAGCTTTTGGGCTTATTTTTTATGCAAATTTCAATAAAATCCAAGGCATTAAAACCAGAAGCTCTGCAATATATAACCTTTTTTGTCACACAAACCTATTCTTAATGATTTGAAAGCAGGTATTAGGTTTATGCTGGGGTAATATTCAAATGAATTAACAAGGAAAGTGGGTGATAAAGCAGGAAGTTGAGTAACGGATGATGCAAAATGGAGAGGAAGCGCGACGAGTCAGCAAGCCAAAAGATTCATCATGAGAGCAACAAATAATATCTGAATCATCATATTTCCTATAATTATAGGACCCTAACATGATGGATGGTGGATGATATCCATAAAGTGCCATAAATGGGGTCATTTTTCTGCAATATAGAAGGAAGTGTTATGATACCATTCAACTAGAGGTAACCACTTACCCATTGCGTTTATTTATCAGATATAAAGCAACAAAGATATCCTTACAGAGATTTGTTCACTATCTTAGTTTTCTTATGAGATTGAGGATGATAAGATGAACTATGAGCTAATTTAGTACCAAGAGAAGAAAATAATTTCGTCAACAACTTTCCAGTGAAAATGGGATCTCTGTCACTTACAAATCTTTGGGTTTCCATGTGGCCTTTGAATAGTTTCCATAAATGCAGTAGCAACTGTACTGGCTTTAAAAGGATGAGATAATGCATAAAAGTGTGCATACTTGGTAAGTCTATCAACTACCACCATGATGACACTCTTTCCTTAAGACTTGGATAAACTTGTGATAAAATCCATTGGGACCTCCTCCCAACACTGACTTGGAATGGCTAAAGGTTGTAACAGGCCCAGGGTCTTAATTGTCTCAACTTTATTTTGTTGGAAAACCAAATATTCAGCAATAATTTTATGAATATCATATTTAAGGCCATCCAAAAAAAAATCCTTCTTGACCCTATGGTCAGTTTTTAAAAATCCTAAGTGCCATCCTAAGGGGCAGGTGTGAAATTCCAAAATAATATTTTTCTTTTAGTTGGGAATTATTACAAATATATAAGTGATCTTTATACCATAATGAATATTTTTTCCAATTAAATGTATCAGATGTTGTGGTGAAATAAAATTCTAAGTGCGGACACAAACAATTCCTCTAGCCCAAGAGCGGGTCTAGCCACAAACAAGACATTCTATGGAAGATTTACTTAGGTTAGGGCCAACTAAGAGGGCCTACCTCTTATTACCCTATTTGTTTGATGACAACCTTGCTTTCTTGCTCCAACTATCTTCCGTTTCTTCTTGCGAACACCTGAAACAAGTAGACAACAACAGACAACAACTGTGATAATATACAAATTGTATTCAACCTACTTAAAAAGTCAAGAAACATTAATCCATAAACATGTGAAATGACATCTTATGTAGGAAATCAATCTATAGTTGCATCTTTATTAAATCAAGAAGAGATTACAAACGACGTCTTGACGTTGCTATTCTCCTCTGACAAATCCGAGTTCCCACACACTTCTTCTAGCATTCCATGGATGACCCCAACAATTATTTTCTCAAGGCTCTTCCCTTTAGGCTTCACTTCTCACAATTCTCCCTTAAACACAAACTAGAGAGCTACAAAGTATGGATAGCTTGCTGGTTACTCCAAATGAAACTTAATTAGCACTAGCGCACACACCAACACTAGATTGTGCTTGGGAAAAGTGGAGGTTTATATAGCTTGAATGGATGGGAGATGGTTCCTCTTCTCATCAGAGAAGGTCTTATCTCTTGAGGTAGTTCCATCCTAATAGGAGAAAGGAGCCCAATCTGACCTCCTCGACTCCATTCAGCCTAACCATTTACCAGAATTTCATTATGAAGCTTCCAGAGCCAGAAGCTTCGGCTCAATATTTAAAAAACTTTCCAAAAGAGGATCGACGCGACTGTGAAAAGGCTCAGTTGATCCGATCGATGCTAGGGACAGTTGTAATCCCTACATATGAGTGTGAGGAGGACACGGGTCATTAGTGTTGGTTTTCTAAACTGGGAAAACATAAGATTTTGGGAAAATGATGCAAAGGGGAATTGTTCTGCTCATGAAGAGGGACACAATGGGAGTTTATTCATGATGGGAAAGCTTGAAGGGTTCACTGTAGAGGTCCTCTAGGATCAAGGAACAGAGAGTACAAGGACAATGACAGAATGCTGTGTAATAGATGCCCCCTAAAGCGTGAAGGCTGAACTAGAGTGAGGGGTGAAATGATTTATAACTCAGTGCTAGGAACCAGAATCTGTCGTCGGAAAGCCTGCAAGCAAGTACAAATACATACTACTGAAAACTCTGTCAAACAATACATGAATCGTGGTATGCATGCAACCATCCATAGAATGATCATATAAATGGATCCAGGCATGGACAAAACCATCCGATAAAGGGGATCATATCGAAACCAAGGTATGGACACAACCATCCAATAATGAGAATGATCACATATGACAACTCATGGTATGGTCGCAACCATCCATCTAAAAGAGACATGTATATCAACATGATCATGTCACATCGCCTTGCAACCTGGACTTTTGTAATCTGAGCCCAGGGTCTTGCGCTCCAACACGACCCGATCAAAGTACAAATTCTAACATGTGAATAGACGTGTTGATGTTGAACATGCTAGAAAATCTCTTGATTACCAGTCAATGTTGTAAACTATTAACAAGTGCGAGAGAAACCACCAATAATGACAATGGTTCTCAAGGTACTAGAAGCACAATTCACGGAATGTAAATGAAGGAACTGAATTCAAACACCCGATCGAAATCCAGTGATGTGAACTTATCATTGAGTGCAAAGAACTTGCCGTTAGAGCATGCAAGCTCCAAGTTACTGGAAGGGAGTCTCTCGACCAACTTCCTAGATAATGAGTTGAAGTCGACAAGAAGTGACCATGTCGAAGGAGGGCCATGATGTATCCCACATCATTGAATCGATTCAAAGGGATGCAAATTATTTTGGATGATACAAAGAATCAGAGGTAAGGGTAACTGCAGAAGGACAAATCTTGAACATATCAGCAACATTATTCGGGAATTGGGCAGCTGTTGGATCCATAAGATCGGTGGTCATGATGATGTGGAAGAGATCAAATGGAAGGAAAAAATGAGCAGCCCAACCCAGGAAGGACAATGATGAAAAGGAGGATATCCCAACCCAACACGAAGCAGAAAGTGTCATGTTCAAGAGTGAGTTGCCGACACAACTAATAAAATTTCCAATTTTGTACCCCAATTATTTTTTATCGCAAGCTTGAAGGGGATAACATGTGCTTGCATTGTAAGTTCATCCTTCGGACGAATCTGACCTAGTAAGTTTGATGAGCCCTAGGAAGGAGAAGCTCATGTTTGTCATGGCGACGAATCCAATGTCGTTTAATGTTTTAACGAGTTTGACAAAGGGTTAACTTGGTATATTTTTCATGTTTAGAGAGTTTGAAAAAGACACGGAAAAAGAAAACTCCACATGGTCCCTTTTCGTACATTTGTGTCTCTTGAGCCCAAAAAGGTAGAAAAGAATACTCGAGAGAATCACTTGACCATTTCAGTCAAGGAGTACCTTTTTCGTAAATAGGGCATCCCAACTTGAAAAAGGGGTAAACATATACTGGGTGCACAATGTTTCGTAACCTTTAATGCGTTCAAAACGACAAGAGCTCGGCAATCTTTTCATGTTTAAAGAGTCGGAAAAGAGCTTGAAAGCAGACCCCCCATTTTTATTCTCTTTTATGAGTAAAAAAGGGAAAAAATACTCAGCAATATTTTCATCCTTTACGAGTCAGAAAAGAGCTTAAAGGTGACTCATCCTGGAGGAACGAGTGGTATAAAGGGTAGCAACTCATTCTAGCAATGGAGGAACTGCTCAAAGCTTGTAATGGTCAAGAGGCTGGCTAATAGAACCACTTATTGTTGCGGTTCCTCAAGAAAGGAAAAACAACCAAGTAAAAGCATATGATCGGCCAAAGAGATGGTGGTGATGGAATAAAACAACCAAGGATCATCTAATAGAAATCAAATGATTAAAACGACAGTCACGAAATGTAAATTGGGCATGGGTTCATTTTTACACAAGCTTGAACCATGGGGAACTCTGCTTGAATTTGGTTTCATGTTTACACAAGCTTGAAATGAAAAACTATGCTTGAGATAAGTTTGCATGCCCCCAACATAATGACTCAATTCGAGGTACATGCCCCTCAGGCTTCATTTTAGTCAACTAGGTGGATGGAATGAAGGTTCACTTTCTAGACCTTGGAAAGACTCAACAGGGATTTTACGAGATCTTAATCAAAGACTCGATTTGGAGAAGGGAGTCGTTTCATTTTTTAATGAGGTTGACACAGTAAAAGAGATATCCTTGGACATCTATTTCTTTTTTTAACGAGGTAGATATAGGAATAAACTATCCTCATATTCCTTGATTCATTTTTAACGAGCTTGACACAAGACAAGGGACTATGCTGGTCCCTTGTTTCATTTTTTAATGAGGTTAACACAAGAGCAAGAACTATCCTCATCCGCTGTTTCATTTTTTAACGAGGTTGACACAAAAAAGAACTATCCTCATAAAATATGTTCATGGACCATACAAGAACATGGCTCCCAAGAGGTCCTCACTAGATGGGAGAACCACTCTTTGGAAGGAATACATGTCAATTGGTACCAATGATAGATCAGGTTCTAATGCCCCTAATATATAATGTACAATACCATATGTGTGATCATCAGCAAACGTGGAGACAGAACCGGTAGCCACATAATTGACTTGTGGTGTGGAGGGTACTGCTTACAAAAAAGAACCAATAGGGGACGATGGTTGCATAAGAGGCACCTGGTGACCAATGAACGATAGTTGATCAATAGTCACAATTATCCCTTTGTGCAAAAAACAAACCACACGGAAAAGTGAAGAGGTAAGAGCTCCCATGGCATAAACATAGTCATGTCTAAGGAGAAGATTTAAATATAAGCGACCTTGAACTACCATCATGCCTATATATATGTTATTTCCTCCCAAAGTAATAGGGAACTTCGGAAGGATCCCTAAGGGTTCACTGATTCCTTCATTGGAAGCCAACATATTTTGGGTGACAGGCACAAGCTGTGGGGAACCCAAAGCTTTCCAAGTAGTGGAAGAAATGATGCTAATAGACACGCCTTCATTTAATATAGTGCCATGTACTACCATATTATGTACTGTGGTATGGAAAGGCACATAAGATGTAAGGCGGAAAGAAGTGAATGGACTCTAATCAGAAGAGACAACAAAACTACTTGGTGGGGGTATCATATGATTTCCCCCATGTTGTACAGGAAAAGGAGAAGGACTCTCCTCAACAACTGGGACAGGAGGGCCACTCTTTGATTCCTGAGAATCTGAGGAGATGAGAATAACATGAGCAATATGATCATCACTACTCTCTTCGAGAACAGAGTGAGCAACTGAATACGTAGACAAGTTGACACTCTTTCTTACAAATGGTTGGTCAGGAACAGACAAAAGAGAGTCTCGCTCAGGAAGAGTAGGATGGGAAAGAGATGAATCCAAGTCAATCTCTTTACCAACCGGGAGAGGGTCAGAAGAAATCCTTTGATAACCAACAAGAAGTTGGGGTTGAGGAGCTGTAAGGTTTTCCATAACTTTTGAGGCCTTATCCATAAGAGGAAAAAGGTGAAAAATATGCTCTCCTTCACATAACTTACAGGGAAACCTAACCTTCCCTTTCTTCTTACCATCACTAGCTGAGGGAATAGCATCGACATGATCTCTAGAGGTCGATGGGGATGGTCGATCCAGATTTTGAGACCATACCTCTAAGACTTTGGGAATACCAGGACAATCTCGAAGGAGATGGTCACCGTTACATAGCCTACAAGGGAATTTTACCTTTCGTGGAGGATCAGAAGGTTTGTAGACAAGAAGTGCATTTAGAGCAATGGTTGCATGGTTGGTCTCTTGCTTATTTGACTTTTTCTTCTTCGTCTTCTTCTTCTTCTTCTTAGCTTCCTGGTTACTGGATTTCAAACTTTCATTAGGTGATGTAGAAGAGGAGGGTGAAGAAATAGGGGAAGAAGGTGAGAGGTCAACCATAGAATCAACATGAAGTGGTTCAAATGAAGGAGATGGTTGAGTAGGGGTCAGGACACTCGGGACCACCAAGGTCGAAAATAACTAGATAGGTGAACCAATGGTTAACCCAGGGAGGGACAACATCGCCATATAAGAAGCACTAGCATTTCCAAAAGAAGGAAAAGGACCAGGATTCCCATCCGAGGGGAATCCTTGACTGGTAGAATCTGGGAATGTTTCCATTGGAATCAACCCTAAAGGATCATTGAGGAAGACAACTTTAATGAGGAATATTTTGTGGGTAGTTTATTTTTAGACACCGAAACAAAACTTTCCCTTTTCATATTTTAAGAGTCGATAAAAGGAAAAAAGGTGACTCTAGTCGCTTTCGGAGTTAACAAGATCGAAAGGACAAGTGCTCGGTGATCTTTTAAATTTAAAGAGTCAAAAAGACCAAAATGGCTACTCAGGATAATTTAGGAAAAAGGATTACTAGGTAACTGTGAACTGCAAAATACCTCCCATCGAACTGAGAAGTACGGGTAGGCAATCTCCCCGAATGCTATGATCGGTGTATCATGTTTACAAAGCAGCAGACTTGGCTTCCTATAGATAAAGGATTGCAACCTAGTGGGGTCTCCCTTTATATACATGATGGTATGAGGAGCACAAGTCCGTACTAGCATTGTCTAGTGCCAGAGCAAACGACAATTGCTAGGTTTTAAGATGTCGGCACACGTCTCTAGCCTAGCCCTCTAGATGTAAGTGTTAAGTTTCAATGCTACCTTAGGTTAATTCGATAAATTTTAATGGTTGATCTTGAATTAGGTTTCAATTACAAGGCCCAAGCGCTGTCATCTGAAAAAACTCCTACATGCAGCTATATGAGAAAAGAGATCTTTGTCTTCGATGAAAGTTAACACTGATTGAGAGATAGGGAACACAAAATCAATGCAACAATCAAAGAATGAAATCTTTCACTAATATATATCCTAAATGCACTTAATCTTCCCTTAACAACAAAATAAGTTCCATTTCATTTCCATGCCTATGATGATGCAATTCTAGCTTCTCAATAACGCTACGAATGCAATATTTTCATTTAAGTAAACTAGAATGATGTTTATGTATTCAAGCTTCTATGATCCATAATGAATTAAACAAAGTATTTCAGTAGAAATCACATGAGAGAATTTTTTGGCCAAAAAATTTCTCTCATGTGATTTCTACCGAAAGACTTTGTTTAATAGAATGATTTTCTTATTTTCATAAAATGAAAAATGAATCTTTCACATAAATCATATTAATGAAAATTTTCACAATTCTGAACAAACAAGCATCGATCAAATCCAAAGCATGATAAATGAAACTAAAAGCAACTTCTTCCCCGAATCGGACAAATCAACCACATACATTCTTCAATTGGTAAACCAAGCAATGTAGTCTATGCTTGGAAAGAGAAAAGAGACACTCGAAATAAGAGAACAACCGAGACTCTTTGACTCATTCAATTGAATATGAAGCTATGAAGATGGGAGTTTGAAGGTCAAGACACATTGGCACTGGAATGTGAGAAATTATGATTTTTTCTTAACTCAGAGATCAACACTACTGCCTAATTGACAACTAGTGCCAATCGGCACGACCGACATGACTGGCCAGACTACAACTAGTGATGATGGGATGATTGTTGCGACTGCCTAACTGACAACTAGCGCTGATCGAGGGATTCAAAGAAAAGATAAAAAATTACTTCACACAGGGCTAGACTTAACACATCAAAGGGTGGGCTAAACCAAGCAAGCATACAAACCAAGCTAAAGAAGCTTTCCAGTCAGGGAGAACACATGCAAAATGAGCTAACATGTAGAAATTAAGAGGGCAAGACAAATTGGTTGAGATTTGGGGTAAACCCTAATCTTCACCTACAGGCATTGATGTGACTGCCTAACTAACAACAAGCGCCAGAAGGGGGTCGACGTGACTTTTTCTGAGTATATCGCGCTGTTCGATGCGACTGTTAGCGAAATAAGCGCGTTGGACGAGGAACAAATAAAAAAAATTCTAAGGCCGAGACCAAACTTGCTACTATAAATTTCGAACCCAGAGTATTAAACAAGGCATAGAAGATAGAACTAAAGGGAGAGGGTGATACTAGAAAAGTTCACACAAAACCATGGAAAAAGAAGGATTGGTTCCCCAGCAGAGTTGCCAATTTGTGGTGAAGTAAAATTCTAAGTGTAGATGCAAACAATTCCTCTAGCCTGAGAGCGGGTCTAGCCACAAACAAGAAATTCTATGGCAGATTTCCTTAGGTTAGAACCAATTAAGAGGGTCTACCTCAGTATTCTATCCGTTTGATGATGACCTTGCTTCCTTGCTCTAGCTATCTTCTGTTTCTTCTTGCGAACACGTGAAACAAGTAGACAACAACATACAACAACCGTGATAATATACAAATTGTATTCAACCTACTTAACAAGTCAAGAAACATTAAGCCATAAACATGTGAAATAGCATCTTATGTAGGAAATCAATCGATAGTTGCATCTTCATTAAATCAAGAAGAGATTACAACCGATGTCTTGACGTTTTTGTTCTCCTCTGACAAATCCAGGTTCCCACACACTTCTTCTAGAATTCCATGGATGCCCCCAACAATGATAATCTCAAGGGTCTTCCCTTTAGGATTCACACCAAACCAACTCACAATTCTCCCTAAAACACAAACTAGAGAGCTACAAAGTATGGATGACTTGCTGGTTACTCCAAACGAAACTTAATTAGCACTAGCGCACACACACCAACACTAGCTTGTGCTTGGGAAAAGTGGAGGTTTGTATAGCTTGAATGGATGGGAGATGGTTCCTCTTCTCATGGGAGAAGGTCTTATCTCTTGAGGTAGTTCCATCCTTATAGGGGAAATGAGCCAAATCTGACCTCCTTGGCTTCATCTGGCCTAACCATTTACTAGACTTCCATTATGAAGCTTCTAGAGCCAGAAGCTTCGGCTCCATATTTAAATTTTTTTCCAAAAGAGGATCGACGCGACTGGAAAAAGGCTCAGTCGATCCGATTGGCGCTAGGGATAGTTTTAATCCTTGCATATTGACGCGAAGAGGACACGGGTCGTTAGTGCCGGTCTTGTAAACTGGGAAAAATAGAAGATTTTGGGAAAATGATGCATAGGGAAATTGTTTTGCTCATGAAGAGGGACACATTGGGAGTTTCTACATGATGGGAAAGCATGAAGGGTTCACTGTAGAGGTCCTCTAGGATCAAGGAATAGGGAGTACAAGGACAGTGACAAAATACTATGTAACAAATGTACTGGGATCTTGTAGCAACTTTTGAATGAGTGTCCACACCTGTTCATCATTCTTCCATTCATCCCTTGCTTCGGTTATCCAATCAGGTTGAATAATAGAAATGGCACAAAGCAATGCTTCCACATCCTCATCCTTTCTTGAGAGTGCATCTACAACAACATTTTGCCTCCTTTTTTTGTAGATGATTTCAAAGTCATAACCCAACATCATTGCGACTCATTTTTTCTGCTCTTCTGAAGATAATCTTTGTTCCAAAAAGTATTTAAGACTTTCATGATTTGTTTTAACCTTGAAGTGTCTTCCCTGTTGAGATTGCAACAATATGATGGAGCTTAGTGAAAAGAGTCGCCTTCACTAAGTGCGCTCGTAGGCAAATTATGGCGCAAAGTCTATTTTTAGACTATGTCTATTTTTAGACATATGGATCATGTCTATGAGTTGCAGGGTGCTGTTTATGGATGATTGGTCAAGTTGGCAAAAATAGATGGACTTCTATTTTTAGACAACAGCAGTGACACTATCAAGTCTAATTATAGAGCAGTCAAATATTACTAGCTTATAATAATATTTAGACTATAAACTTTATCTTATTTTCTTGGAGAACTTCAATTTGAGATACAGATGTGGCACATGCAGCTGTCAGAAGGAAATACATTTTCTTTGTGGGTTAGTTGAGTTGTTGCATGCATGACTTCAATTAGAACTCAATTAACTGAGTTTGGTGGAGTTGATGGAGTTGTGTTCAGTTTGACTTGGTTAAACTAGTTGTAATTAGTCTAACTGCAAATAGACTAATGATGAGTTGTTAAACAAATTATTAACTCATAATTCAACTAAAGAATACATCAGTTAACTCAGTTGCATGTCAGTGCATGTTCAGTTCAGTAGGGACAGGTGTTAGAGGATCAGATTGCTATCAGTTGTGACTATAGTTGTGCATGAGGATTTGCAAAATCAATGGGATTGAGTTATGCCAATGAGAATTGGCCAATACCAAGTGATTATAGCCTCTGCTCACGTGATTCCCAGTGTGAGTGATTCTTTTGAGGTAAATACGAGTTTGGTTCAACCATTCTCATCCATTCTTGAGCAGTTATTGAGCAGTGGAGGCGGGCAAGCAATGGAATAGATTTGGAGATCAGATATGAGCTGTATTGTGTGTAACAGGTGGAGATAGTGCTAGATACTTGTGAGAAGTATTGAATATTGTAATGTTACATGTTCTCTATCATTAATATACAAATAGTGTGGGGTTTTCAGCTGTAAGCTTTCCCTGGGTTACATACTGTGTTAATGTGTGCATGCTCTTGATGTTTTATTTTTATTGATGTTGCTATATTGATGATCAACGTAGAGAAGCTTATGTATTGTGTATGTATTCCGCAATAGTACATGATTAGGATAATCTCCATTGAATATGTGTTTATTATTCAAAATTTCTACATGGTATCGGAGCTATTGATCATCAGATCTACTATTCAGGAAGTGTTTACATTCTATTTTTTCAGGCAGAGTCTGTAATCGGACCAGGTAGCCTTTGGATTCATCCTTCCTTTGGAAAGTGAGATATCCGGTGAATGCCCATATAGTCGATCTTTGTATAAGAAATACCTTGTTCTCACGAATTCTAAATCGGAAGTGGTTGAGTTGGAGCTGGTGGAATTCGAATTTGCAGCAGTGTTTTCTTGGTGTCAAAACTAAGATGTCTTTCACAGGATTGCAATTGGAGTATGCCCTTGAGGGTAGTACGAACTATATTGCATGAAAGGACAGGATGGAGGCAGTATTGGATGATAACGGGCTGAAGGAGTTCATAGAGAAGGATGTCCCAAAGCCTAATGATGCTACTCAAGCTGATCTTGGCAAAAGAAGACTGCAAAATGTCGAAGGATTCTGTTGGAGGGCATGAAGGATCACATTGTGTCACAGCTTCCATGGAAAGGCTACTCCATATTTGATGTGGAAATCGTTAACAAAATTATTCCAAAGCAAGAGCAATCAGAGGAAGCTGGTGCTCAAAGATAAACTCAGAAACATCAAATGTGAGAAGGGGGACAGTATGCCCAAGTATCTCACGAAGTTCTCTCAGTGTCGAGATGAGCTAGGAAGTGTGGGGGTTACTATCGATGATGAGGACGTGGTGAGCTTGGCTCTCCTTGGTCTTCCAAAGAGTTGGCATTCCTATCAGGACTCTGTCAATGGTTAGTAGAAATTGTCAGGATGGGAAAGACTGTGGTCAGATCTTGTGCAGGAGGAGATCAGGCGGAGTACCAGGGACGGATCTTCATCAAAGGGAGCTGATGAAGAAAATTGTGATTTGGCTGCTAAAGCAAAGAAAGGGAAGAGAAAGAAGGCTTCTTAGTATGGTGCAAAATGCAAGAAGCAGGAGATGTCCAAGATGAAGTGTTTCCACTGTCACCAGCACGGACACTATGCCACTAATTGTCTGCAGAAGAAGAAGAACAAGCAAGTTGCTGGATCTGCAGTAGGAGAGGCTCTAGCCTCACAGTTTGAGCTTGATTTTTCATTGATCTCATGCTTGGTTTCAAGTGTGATGGGATCAGTGTGGTTCTTGGACAGTGGTGCGTCTTTTCACATGACGGGAGATAGAGATTTGTTTTCTGATCTGGAGGACAAAGATCTTGGAGAGCACATCGAGATGGGCGATGATGGTAGATACAGTGCACCGGTATCAGTACTATTTCCTTTGGGAGGGAGTCTGGTAAACCCTTCGTATTGAAGGAAGTCATGCATGTTCCAGGATTGAAGAAGAATCTTATCTCTGTGGCGATGTTAGAAGACAAGGGGTATGATGTTGTTTTCATCAAGGGAAAAGCTTTCCTGTGCAGCAAGACAATTGGTGAGACCTGGAAGATAGGGGTTTGAGTAAGGAACCTTTATCAATTGCATGTAGATGGATGCGCAACAATGGCCTGAAAGGCAGAAGGATTGGTGAGCCGGGATGATGGCGAGTTGTGGCACAGGAGATTGGGTCACCTTCACCATGGAGCCTTGAAGATACTACAGGAGATCACTACAAGGCTTCCTAAAGGCACACTTGCTCAGTCAGATCAGTGCAAGGGGTGTACTTTGGGGAAGTTTGTGAAAGCCACCTTTCATGAGAAGGATAGTCGCGCCACGACAATCCTTGAGAGAATTCACACAGACGTGTGTGGACATTTCTCAGTTTCTTCGACAACAAAACACAGGTATTATGTGATTTTTGTTGATGATTTCTCTCATAAGTGTTGGATCTTCTTCATGCAGAAGAAGAGCAAGACATATTCAAGGTTCTGTGAATTCAAAGCACTGGTCAAGAAGGAGTCGGGGAAGAAGGTGAAGGCTTTTAGGAGCGATAATGGTGGTGAATACATCTCGGACGAGTTCAAGGATTTCTGCAAGGCAAAAGGGATTCGAAGAGAGCTCATAGCTCCCCATAACCCACAGCGGAATGGGGTAACTGAGCGGAAGAACAGAACGATCGTGGGTGTTGCATGGGTGATGTTGCATGATCAAGGCCTACCCCTTCACTTGTGGGTGGAAGCATGCAATACAGCAGTTTATGTGCAGAACCGTTGTCCTCATAAGATACTTGGCATGAGTACATTTGAGGAGGCTTATTTTGGTAAGAAGCCTGATCTTTCTCATTTGAGGATTTTTGGTGCTAACGTTTACATGCATGTGACGAAGGATGCCAGGGAGAAGTTGGAGCTGACCGTAGAGGTTGGGATATTTGTGGGGTACACTGATATGCCCCACAACTATCGTGTGTATTTTCCAGACAATGGTAAAATTGTTGTGCGACGGGATATAAAATTTCAGGAGGAGAAAGCCATGAGGTGTTCGCTTGAGAGGGAGTTACACTTGCATGTAGATGAGGAGCTATTAGTTCCTAAGGATGAGCTTCAGGACTTGGATTAGCCACAGGACGAGGTTCTAGGAGTGGAAGAGACCACTCAAGCAGCACCAACCATCAGAGGGCGAAAGCGCTTGACAGAAGCTGAGCGACTAGCTCAAGATGCAGAGAGAGTTGTAGGACCACCTACAGCCCAACGTAGACAGAGACAGTCACCTGATCGGTACATTGGATACATGGCTCTTATGAGCAAGTGTGTTGTGACTGAACCATACTCTTTCAAGGAAGTTGTGGAGGATCCCGCATGGGTAGACGCCATGGTGGAAGAGTATGATTCTATTATCAGAAAATGTGCATGGGAGATTGTTCCTAGACTGGAAGGGAAATCAGTGGTGGGTTCGAGATGGATCTACAAAGTTAAGTAGGCAAAGTGTGGAGAAGTACAAGGCAAGATTTGTTGCCCGAGTCTTTTCACAGATATAGGGGATCGATTATGAGGAGACCTTTGCACCTGTTGCAAGGTATTCTTCCATACGAACGATTCTTGCTCTCTCAGTGCAGATGGGATGGCACATTTATCAGTTGGATATGAAGGTTGCATTCTTTCCTAGAGGTTGGAGGAAGGAGGATGCTACTTCAGCAGAGGTAGTGGATGCCACTAGTTACCAGTAGTTGGTGGAGTCGCATGTGTGCGGGCTCAAGGGAGGCACATCGGGATATCGATTAGATGAGGTGAAGCTATGTGGCTTCATGGATGCAGATTGGGCAGGGAGCTCAAGAGGCTGAGTATATGGCAGCAAGGGCATCGGGTACCATCATATCAGAGATTGTGTGCAGCGGAGGAACATGTTACTTTCATACATTCCAACGGAGGATCATGATGTTGATATTCTGACGAAGGCTCTCACCAGGAGAAAATTCGAATACAACCGAGGCAGGATAGGGGTTGCTGATAATCCATATCTTATCGATAGGGATTGTTGAGATTGCAACAAGATGATGGAGCTTAGTGAAAAGAGTCGCCTTCACTAAGTGGGCCCGCAGGCAAATTATGGCGCAAAGTCTATTTTTAGACATATGGATCATGTCTATGAGTTGCAAGATGTTGTTTATGGATGATTGGTCAAGTTCACAAAAATAGACGGACTTCTATTTTTAGACAACAGCGGTGACACTGTCAACTCTAATTTTAGAGCAGTCAAATATTATTAGCTTATAATAATATTTAGACTATAAACTTTATCTTATTCTCTTGGAGCACTTCAGTTTGAGCTACAGATGTGGCACATGCAGCTGTCAGAAGGAAATACATTTTCTTTGTGCGTCAGTTCAGTTGTTGCATGCATGACTTCATTTAGAACTCAATCAGTTGAGTTTGGTGGAGTTGATTGTGGAGTTGATGGAGTTGTGTTCAGTTTGACTTGGTTAAACTAGTTGTAATTAGTCTAACTGAAAATAGACTAATGATGAGTTGTTAAACTAATTATTAACTCATAATGCAACTAAATAATACATCAGTTAACTCAGTTGCATGTCAGTGCATGTCCAGTTCAGCAGGGACAAGTGTTAGAGGATCTGATTGCTATTAGTTGTGACTATAGTTGTGCATGAGGATTTGCACAATCAATGGGATTGAGTTATGCCAATGAGAATTGGCCAATACCAAGTGATTATAACCTCTGATCACGTGATTCCCAGTGTGAGTGATTCTTTTGAGGTAAATACGAGTTTGGTTCAACCATTCTCATCCATTCTTGAGCAGGTATTGAGCAGTGGAGGCAGGCAAGCAGTGGAATAGATTTGGAGATCATGTCTGAGTTGTATTGTGTGTAACAGGTAGAGATAGTGCTGGATACTTGTGAGAAGTATTGACTATTGTAATGTTACATGTTCTCAATCATTAATATACAGATAGTGTGGGGTTTTTCAGCTGTAATCTTTCCCGAGGTTACATACTGTGTTAATGTGTGCATGCTCTTGATGTTTTATTGTTATTGATGCTTCTATATTGATGATCAACATAGAGGAGCTTATGTATTGTGTATGTATTCCACAATAGTACTTGATCAGGATAATCTCCATTGAATATGTGTTTATTATTCAAAATTTCTACATTTTACTCCCACATAAGTGCAAAGGAAAATATAAATAATTGTGGGAAGTAAGTTTTGGTTCGTATATTCATTTACATCTTATTCCTAACTATTTTTAAGGGAAAACTTGCTTAAATAATTGTGGGAAGTAATTCTTGGTCCTTATATTCACTTACATCTTATTCCTAACTATTTTTATGTTAAAACTTGTTTAAATTATGATGGGAACTAATTGATGGTAAATATGTTATTTACTTGAGTATTAAAAAAAAATAATAATAAATAAACTTTATGATTTTCATTATTCAGTGCTAGACTTATAGTGACCAATAAACAAATTGACTGTTAGAGTCCTACCTCGTAGACTAATAATGATTCCATAACCACTATATTCAAACTTTATACTTACAATAAAATTAAAATATAACAAGATTCTTAACCATTGTTTATCAATACGACATGCCCAAAAACCATAACTCATTTCACAATAAAAAAATATAAAATGTAAAATCATATGGACGGAGAGAGAGAGAGAGAGAGAGAGAGAGAGAGAGAGAGAGAGAGAGAGAGTTGGGGAGGAGAGAGAGGAGAGAGCGATGTAGAGAAAGAGGAGATGAGGAAAAGAAGGAGAGAGAGAGGGAGAGAGGGATGAAGAGAAAGAGGAGATGAGGAAAAGAAGGAGAGAGGGAGGGAATAACAAAGTCATAAAAAAATAGAGGTATAGAGAGAGAGGGAGTGACAAGGGAGATATGGAGAAAGAGAGAGAGGGAGAAAGGAGAGGAGGGAATACAAAGAGAAGGAGAGAAGAGAGAGAGGGAGACATAGAGATGGAGGGGGGAGAGAGGGAAGGAGACAGTGACATAGTTGGAAGGTAGAGAGAGAGAGAGAGATGTGGGGGAAAGACAGAGAGGTGGGAGAGAAGGGGGGAAAGGTGACTTTATAGAGTGAAGGAGAGAGGGAGGGAGGGAGAGAGAGATGGAGTTAGAGAGAGAGAGAAAGAGGGAAGAACAAAGGAATAGAGAGGTAGAGGTGAAAATAGAGAGAGGGTGTGTGATACCCCTGTGATTTACTTTTAAAGACATGTATGATTGTCTTTAGACTATTGTGATTATCGTTTGAACTTTATCGCTATAGAGGTCGGGATTTTAATTAATTTATTATCTAATCAAATTTTATATTATAAATAATTTTTTCTTCATTCTGGAACATATGGGAAAGATCACATGAGTAATAGAGTCTTCTTGCTAATCTAGAAAGTCGCTAAGTGGTCAAGTCCACATGATGGGCCTTCCCAATTCTTTCTCCTAGAAATACTAGGAGAAAACATCCATTACAAGAATAGTATAATGGAAGAGAAATATTATGCTAAGTAGAGACTAGAACTTAGATGGAGAGAAATGCCAAGTTGTGTAAAATGCAAGAGAAATTTAGAACAGTAAAGAAAGACGTGTTTTAAAGGAAAAAGGAAATATTTTTCATCATAAAAAGAAAAATCCTAAGTAATTAAAGGGTTGTAGACCTTAAAAGCAGGACGTTATTAGAAAAAATATGTTGGGAAGAAATTATAAAATACCACTAAGACATATATAAGAGGTTGTTATTCCTGAAGGAAAGTCTTTTAAACTCAGGGGTAGTTACTAGTAGCAACTCATTAGTGGGGGGGAACATGTTTTCTCTCATACGTTTCCCAAGGTGTTAGCTTGAATTTGGGAACCAAACAATACACTTCCTTGATCGATGCATATCTTAAAATTGGCGCTTAGGCCATGGTAATCAAGAAATTGAGAAAGATGAAGGAATAATGTTTTGAACCTGACTATAGGACATATACATGTGTTATTGAATGAGCTTGTCTTGGTTTCACGAATGGTATAAACCTGGGGGGCCTATCGATGGTTTTATCTTCACAGGAATCAAAGCCATGGAAGAGATCATTAACTCAGCTATCAAAGACCCTCAATAGAAGAATGATTTCACTAAAATAATAACATTTAAGCGCATCCTTGGTGGCAATCCAGGAATTTTCCTTGTGGGTGCTCCAATTCAACTTGGGAAACACGAACCCTCTTAGGGTTGGAATGGATTCCTTGACCTCTTTCTCCAATTATGGAAATGATGACAGAACTTCATCCTTGTCATCTTCGTCTTCTTCCTCCTGGTGATGGTAATCTTCTGCCTAAAGATCTAGGCATGTTCTTCGAACTATGGTTGGCAACACAACTTCACCATCCTTGAAGGAGGTTTTGGGGAGGAATGAGTCTTCGTTATCTAGCATAATAGTTTTGAGGGAAACCCTACGGAAACATGGGTATCATTCCTATATCTAGCATCAAATTATTTATGCCTCCATTGTTATTCCTTCCTACACCCAACTTCACAACAGTTAGTTCACAATCCTTCTTTGCTACCACTAAGAGTAAGAAGTCTACCATAAGGCTGATATGCGACACACTAAAAAATCCTTTTAAACTAGCTTGCTGGACTAAAATTAACATGATACTGCACAATGGGAAAGTGATCGCAGAATAAAACGTTTTACATTTTAATTTGAATCATGGCAGGTTGCATTCTTATTATCGACCTTTTTATCTGCATTTTTTTAAAACCTATTTATTTCATAGATACAGTGTAATGTTTATGGTATTATATAGATATATATATCTATTATCTATATATATATCTATAATATTATATATATATATATATATACTATATATATATATAATAATATATATATATATATATATATATATATATATATATATTATATATATATATATAATATAATATATATAATATATATATATATATATATATGTAGTATAATGTTTATGGTGTTTCACCCATGGGGCATAGAATAAAAGATGTGGGTTGTATTGTTAATTCATTCCATGATGTGAAGGTCACCGATTCGAAAATCCATGGGCAAAAATCTAGTCATGTCTAGGTCGGGAGTGGCCCAAGCTAGATGTGATCCTCAGGTGATTTTGATGGCTTATATGCCCCTAGGTAGAAGTTTCTCAACCAAAAGATCAAGCTTGTAGTCATCTCTAGAGGACGCAAACAACTTGACAAACAAACGAACAAAATGTATGGTATTTTGATGGGTAAATGACCTCGTCAAATCTCAGATATCCGAAAAAGATAAATGTTCATTGGATATCTGATGAAAATTCAATTGTCTTCAAATATTTGACTAAAGTATCATTAGATATTTGATGATATGAGATTTTTTTTTTTCTTTTAATGCAATAAATGGAAGTAAAATCTGACAAGACGGTCGAACTGTCAGAATACGATGTAGAATTGTCTGCCCATATGTACTTGAAAATATCCATCAGCATCATATTTTCCGGTGTTAGATATATATCTATGGCTTGAAATCCAATCTCCTGTATACATAAATAGTCAACCTTAATTTCAATTACCCTGTAATGCCTATGTATCACTAGCTACAACTCCACATACAACTCTATGGGTTGAAATTTTCCCAATAATGTGGGTGGATGTGGATGCCTTTCTGAATGCCCCAGTCTAGAATTTTGGTTAAGGGCTCTTATCCATAAGTTGTTGGTCTTGAGTTCTTATTTGATTCACTGAAATGTTAATGGGAACTTCGTTCACTCATGGGATAGATGAATTATTAATGCAAAGGTGCAATTTACATCATCTAAGATATACAAAATCGGCTTCACATGTATGATGTGATATTCTAATATGTGCAACATCTAATGTTCGAAAAATATCAGAATCCCCATAGGATTCAAAACAATTTCATAAGAGTCTAGTACTGTTATGTTCATAATGTACATTCAAACCGGATAAACAACTTAGTATCCAAGTTAAAAAGTAGTACCTTAAGCTCAATGGATATGACCCTAATAATAAAAAATGTAGATATGCATGAAAATTTAAGTCTTCAACTAAAGGAAATATATCCCCTACTAATTAACCAACACTTCTCCTTGAATATATCTTTCATAATGTATTTGACCCAAATGTAAGCCCACTCCCATTTTGGATAATCTATCATCATTTGAATTTAATTCTCTGTGAATGTGATCAAAGAATATAACCCTGAAGATCCCAGTCAACCTCATAACTCTAATCATCCATAGATCCAATAAATAAGTGTGTAAGGAAGTATAACCTTTCAGTCAATCTACAACATCCTTTGAATCCCCTATCACTTGTATGTTTATATTGTTGAAGTGATATAATTAAAATGATTAACATAAACGATTGATTTGTATTATTGTAGTACATGTTAGGTAGTCGTATTTTTACCCTAGATTAAATTAGTCATTCATGTTAGTCATTTTTAGTTGTACTACTTATTAGTTAGTTGTATATTTTAACCTGAGACTAAATTACTTGTTTATGCTAGTTGTTTTTAGTTGGGCCACTTGAAATTGCTCATTTTTTGTAGTATTTCACTCGGAAAAGTTGTAGTGACTAACTTTTTTAGTCACCTAATCACTAATTTCTTATTTTCTACTAGTGCATTAGACACAAATTCGCAATAAAAAACTGACTTATGAATTCACTCTCTTCATTAGAAATAATCCTATAGGTTAATCCACTACCTTATCCAAAATATCTAAAGTTCAAACAACCATGCTACAACTTCATGTCCAAAGGAAAATATAATTACCATAGAGTGAAACCTATGACTTGGGTCATGTACCTCACTTCATAATTAACGACAATAAAATGTATGCTGGACTTAGATGTCACTAAAAAAAAAAAAGCATCTCAATATAGTGTTATCATCATTCAAATAAACATAGGTACCAATATCTTATTACACTAATACACATTTACAATTTACAAATAATTTCCAATAAATTAGTTAACGATATACATAAACATTCAATATTTACATAGAACCACATTTTCAAAATACATTTCATTTTAAAAAAATAACAATAATTTTTTCACTCACTTTATACAACCAAAATATAAAAACTACTTCCACAACCAATAATTTAAAATATCAACTAGTTAGGCCGATATGCCTTTCTTTGAATCATTTCAATCGTCTACACTTTTGTTTTGCTTTGAACACCTGGCACACACTTTGTAAAACACTTGTATGGTTAAAATTTAGACACGTCATTTTTTTCTACGTGTATCCACACACTGCCTATGTTTTTCTAGTCACCAGTTGTAATAACAATGAATTAGTTATAGTAATAATGAAAGTAAGGCATTGTAACTGATTTGTTCTCGTTGTTTTTGATGGAAAAAACAAGTGTGTAAACCCTGATGAGGCCATTGCATAAGAAACTAAAGGTAAAGTAGGTCCAAAATTTCTACACTTTATACTCTTCAGCTTTGAACGAATTTTTGGTTTTTTATCTAGTGATTTGAAATCTTGTTGCTCTTATTTATGTGCAACAATACTTTTACTGGATGTGTCTCCTTTAACCTTGGGTATTGATATTATTAGTGGAGTGATGACAAAGCTAATTCCAAGGAACACTATTATTCCTACAAAGAAGTCTCAGTGATTTACAACCTATCAGGACCAACAAAAAACCATGTCAATTCAGGTTGGTCTAAAATCTTTTATATCATTCTACTAAAAATTTCCTAATAGGTTATTTCAATTTTTACAATAGCACGGGCATAGGGAAGATGATTGACTCAGTCCTTTTGCTTTGTAGGTCTTTGAAGGTGAATGAAGTTTAAAAAAAGATTGTAGAGAACTTTGGGAGATTTGAGCTCTCTGGAATTCCTCTGGCTCCAAGGTTTGTTTCTATTACTTTACTCATGTTTTTGTTTTTGGTGAGTCAAGTTTGGTGGACTAGAGAATCAAACCTATAATATGTTGGCAGGGGAGTTCCTCAAATGAAGTTACATTTGAAGTGGATGCCAATGGTATCTTGAATGTTAAAGCAGAGGACAAGGGCACTGGAAAATATGAGAAAATCACCATCACAAATGACAAAGGAAGACTGAGCCAAGAGGAAATTGAAAGAATGGTGAGAGAGGCCAAAGAGTTCGCAGAGGAGGACAAAAAGGTCAAGGAACGTATTAATGCCTGTAACAGTTTGGAAATATCTGTTTATAACATGAAAAACACAATTAATGATGAGGACAAGCTTGCTGACAAAATCAACTCTGCTGATAAGGAGAAAATAGATGCAGCATTGAAGGAGGCCCTCAAATGGCTTGAGGAGAACCAGTCAACCGAGAAGGAAAATTACGAGGAGAAGCTCAAGGAAGTGGAGTATGTTCGCAACCCTCTTGTGACCAAAGTTTATCAATAGTTTATCAATAATCAGGGGGATCCTCGTTTGAAGGAGACATTGATGATGATGATTTCAATGAAAAAATTTAAATGGATGTTTTTCTTGTTGGATTTTGGTTTTGAGAAATATAAAACACTGTAGCATGTAGGATGAAATTTGTGGCTGCGGAAAGCACAAATAGTGTAGGATGAAATTGCTTCTGCAGAAAACAAATATTATCGATTTATTTTTTCTGTTAGCATTAACATAATAGTTGAACATTTAGATGAGTAAATCACCTATTAAAGGATGAGAAATCTGGCATTAAAGGATGAACGATCTGGCATCAAGATAGTGCAAACAATTTCACACCTATTGGTACTGTGGTGTACTTGGTGTTGTGGTGTACTTGGTGGAAAGAAATTCACCTGAGATCTTCTCTAGAAAGGAACCATTTTGAGCTCTTCTTTATGTGAATACTCATTTTTGGTATAATGGTATTTTGTTCAATTTGTTGTTGCAATTTTGGCCATTTTATTGTCTAATTTTATGTTTCTGAATTTCCATTCAAAAGAATGCAACAATCCGTGTTTTTATTTTTTTGCAATTTTGGCCATTTGATTGTCTACTTTATTTTATGTTTTTGAATTTCCATTGAAAAGAATGCAACAATATGTGTTTTTAGTTTTTTGGAATCTATGGAAAGAATCTAGTGGATTCAGTGTGAGTTAATTTACATATTATATTTGATTTCATTATGGGATAATTTACATATCATATTTTTATTCGGCCATCATAAGTACATTGCGAGAATTAGCAAAGAACAGAGCATGAACAGACCATAGTAGTGTAGTATGTCTCTAAAACCATTTGGCTCCTATAGGTCTCTAAGACCATTTGGCAAGAGTCGAAGACTAATTTTACCCACAGAAATACTATTCTGCTGGAAGGTATTACTATTATGTACTATTTTGCTGGAAGGTATTATGTTGTTCATGTTGTTCAAGGTGATCAGTCAACAATGAAGGTATTATGTTGTTGTTTGGAAAGTATTATGTTGTTCAAGGTGATCAGTCAACAATGATGAAGGTATTATGTTGTTGTCTAGAAGGTATTATGTTGTTGTCTGGAAGGTATTATGCTTTTCATGGTGATCAGTCAACAACGATGAAGGTATTATATTGTTGTCTGGAAGGTATTATGTTGTTCAAGGTGATCTGTCATGTCTCCATAACTTAACACGTAAGGTGAATACAATAGTAATATTTTTTTTATGATATTACTAATGAAAATATACAGACAGACTTCTCGTCAACTTAACTTTGCAATCTTAATATAGTACCTGACTATTCTGGTTGATTATGAAGTTTTGGCAATCTGAATATTGTTTTGTGGTGATGGTTAAAGGCTTGATACTACCAGTACTATTTTTCATTAACTTTATGGGCACTTTGGGAAACTCCCACCTCCTTACAATCTATAAACTTGGCAATTATATGTTACAACTGGCAACCTCATTAAATATGTAACTAGATAAGCTGTACCATCTGGTTAATTGTTTTTGGTTTACATTGTTAATTTTCCTGCTCTGCCCTGTATGTGGCATGAGCAGGCCCATCCCTTTGCAGTCACATTCCTCGAGCTTATTGCCACATCAACGGAGGATAAACTAGGTTGTGATCCTACAATCCAGATCTTTCTCAGGTTAAGTCTTTCCAGTTCTCGGTTGCCTTGTTGCATTTTTACTTCCACTCCTGAGCGTCGGCTCCATTTCTCCTCTTTCTTTTTCGCAGGCCTACTCTGTCTGTGGTTCTAGGGCCTCGAATGAGTTGGAAGGTCTACAGATGCAGGGTTATGGCATCCTCATCATTCGGCGGAAACTGGGTAAGCGCTATATAATGTAATTTGTTTGGAATTCTTTGCCATTGAAACTCTGTTTTTGTTATTAGTTTTCCACATACTTAGTTGACTAATGTTTGATGCGGTGCTCTCTACTTGTATGGTCCTCCTCAAGAGTCTGGGGCTATTCGTCGTTGCTGAGCGGTAGACACCTTACCAGACCTCGTTGCCTGAGATTCCTGGATAAGGGATTTATCTCCAGTTGTTTGGAACTGGGGTTCTTTTTTCGACTTCCAAATGTTTACTACTTCTGCTACATAGTTAGTTCGAAGTCTTACTGCGTTAGAAGTGTTGTACATTTTTAATAGCTGAGAGTTGTAGTGATTAAGACCTACGTTCTGTACTCGTGTAGAGGGTTTTGTCTTTCCAGCGTCCTGTTTGAACAGTGATTACTCTGATGTAATTATGTGTTTTAACTATGCCATGGTTTTTCCTGTGGCTTATATGATTGTTCTATGTGGATTGGAAATGTGTTGGAAAGCATTCTTCGGCGGATAACTGGAGTGAAGTCATTCACATTGTCGTGTTTAAGCTTATTAATTCTTTCAAGTATTCCATTCACATGAAATGTTAAGATTTATGGACTACTGTTGGATGGTTATCATTTCCATGCTATATTCTGTTGTATGATATAATGATATTTTTCCCAAATCTTGCTCTCTGTTTGGATGATTTGAGTATATGGCCATGACAACCTCTATCGGGATTTTCCATTTGTCCTTTTATAGTTTAACAGGTGCTAAAAAAAACAGCATTGTCTGTCAATAATTCCTGCATTTGTACTATATGATAATGTTTAGTACTATTTCCTTGCAATTTACATTTTGATGTTTGGATAGCTAAATCTTGCTTGTAAATTTCTTAGTCATTTGAACGCTGGGAGATTCCTACCCATAGGGTTTTAGAAATTTTGTTCTTTAATATTTTCTTTGTTGTTCTCACTCACACGATACAGGGTATTCACCTATTATGACTCCTTGGAGCCCATACTCAGCTTGTGAACTAAGGAAGAAGTTCCTCCATACATTGTGTACCATCATTGTCTGCAACTTTCTAGTTTTCCAGCATTTTTGGTAATTTACTTTTATTAAGATATATAACATTATTCAATTTTCCCTTGTAGTAAAATCTATAATTGTAGCTTTAATTTTCACATGCCCTGCTAGGGTTTTGGTTAATAGGTTGGAAATGTCTCTACTAAACTATATACTTACCACACCCCTAAGGAATTCTCTATCCTCATGCTAGGATTTTGCATGATCCAAAATCTTTTCAGAACCCTACAGATTCACTAAAGTTAACGTTTACTTACAAGTTTTCTAGAACTTAAGAGGGTTCTATGTGCCCATCACTTTTCCTATTTCTCTAAAAGCAAAAGTATCCTTGATCAATCTATATTTTTTTGAAAGATTCATTTCTGTGGAGAGATTATGCTACAACTTTCATTTTCTATGAATGACACAAAACTTAATTATACACAGCAGTTATAATTTTAGTACCTGTTTTTCGATGTTCAAAATATTACTTCAACAGAACCGTCCACCTCTGCTTCCCTATACTATTGTGACTCACGAAGTTCTCCAGAATCTAGGCTTTCTCTTTATCTCCCGCTTCCAATCTACCACCCAACCCTGAGATTCATTTTTCGGGACCAAAATCTCCCCCCTTCCTCTCTTGCATGACCACTGTCCTCGGCAAGATACTTGCACCTAGTGCTTGGCTATCTGGTCATCACCACACTTAGCCATTTTTCCTCTTTTTCCTTCTGCCTATCTCTACAATGTAGATTTTGCCTCCCCTCTCTTCCTTTTCTTTGGAAGCCCTTCCAGTTAGAGGAGGTAGTTAGGGTTGTAGTCACAGCAACCGTCTTTTCCCAACTTCCTCATCAAGAAGTTGCCAGCACTTCCAATAAAACATTTCTTATCTTTTAATAAAAAAATAATAAAAAAGATTATTAAATTTCAAATAGCTAATAATGTCATATTCAGTTTTCCTTTTATCACAGTAAAGTCAAATATTTACATTTTCTCTGGGCATCACATCTCCCCCTCCTGAAATTGGACATCGTCCCGATGTCTTTTGACCATGAACAGCATTGGGTAAGATTTTTTCATAAGCTCTTCATCTTCCCAGGTGGCCTCATCAGGCCCAAAGTGCTACCACTGCACTTTAACTTGGGTAATAGCTCACTTCCGTAGCATTACTTCTCTTCGGTCGAGGATGTTCAACGGTTCAACCAAGATTTCTTCTTCTAGTTCGACCTGCAACACGCAACATCCTAAATCAGTTTTCTTTTAAAAGAAAAACTCTTAGACTGATTTACCGTAGATAATTCTCACTTGTATATCCTGCCATCTGATTACATGTTTAGGGTCATAAATATATTTTTTAACACAGAAACATGGAAGACATTGTGGACTCGTATGTGACTTGGCAAGGCAAGCTAGTAAGCCATCGGCCCAATTCTTGCTAAGACGTGGAATGGTCCACAAAATTGAGGTGCTAACTTAGTGCAACTGTTCCATTGTAGTGTGCTCTTTTTTGCTCGAATTCTTACATACACATGGTCAATGACTTGGTACTCCTTGAACTTTCTTTTTCGATCAGCAAAGTTCTTTTGCCTGTCTTGAGCTACTTTTAAATTGGACCGTACCTTCTTAACCATTTCCTCCATTTCCTTAAGCATTTTGGGACCTAACATCAATTTGTCTTCCAGTCCACCCCAGCTTGAGGGTGTGCGACACTTCCGCCCATACAGTACTTCAAATGGGCTCATTTGCAGTGATGTATGATAGCCATCATTGTACGCAAACTCGACCAAGTGCAGGAAATCTTCCCACTTGGTTGGTTGCTACATTACATATGCCCTTAACATGTATTCCACCACTTGGTTCGCCCGTTTTTTTTGTCTGTCAGTCTGAGGGTGATATGCTGTACTAAAATTCAGTTGAGTCCCTAATTTTGCAAGCAATGTTTTCCAAAAGACCGATGTAAATTTTACATCATGGTCTGAAATTATTGTTTTTGGTAACCCATGCAACCTACATATGTTCTGCATAAAAATATGGGCGATCTGTACAAATCTATAAGTAGATTTCACAGGTATAAAATGTGTTGATTTACTTAATTTGTCCACCACCACCATGATGGAGTCGTTATTTTTCTTTGTCTTGGGAAAACCTGTTATGAAGTCCATAGAAATGGTTTCCCACTTCCATTTTGGAATGGGTAATGGTTGTAATAACCCCGTAGGGTGTTGGTGTTCTGCTTTAATTTGTTGGCACTCTAAACAATGTGCCAAGTACTCAACCACATCTCTCTTCATACCCAGCATGTAATATTCTTTTCGGAGTGCAGTGATCATTTTCTGATACCCCGGGTGTCCAGCATAATGACTTTCATCCAGAATCAGGTTCTGAATGCTGTTTTGATTGGGCGCATATAGCCGTTTCTTGTAATACAACATTCCAGCAACATCCACAGCATAACCTTGTTGATTTTCTTTGTTGGTTGACTGTTGTACTTGTTGTTTTATTTGCTGATATGCGATATATTGTTCTTCTCCCTTCTTAATTATTCCTTTGAAGGTGCTTCCCCCCTCACTGCAAGAAATCTCATAAAGACATTGCAATTTTCGAATTAAAGCGTCCGCCACGCGATTCTCTTTCCCCTTCAAATGCTTGATTTCGAAATCAAAACCACTTAGGAAATCCACCCACCATGATTGCCTAGCATTTAAAGTGGGCTGGCTAAAATAATTGGTTAGACTATGGTGGTCTGTTAATAATAAAAATTTCCTTCCCATAATATAATTCACCACATTTTCAAAGTGTGAATGATGGCTGCCAACTCTAGATCATAAGCACAATATTTTTGCTCAAGTTCTTTTAGTTTCCTTGACTTGTAAGAAATTACCCTCCCTTCTTGCATCAACACGCCTCCTAAACCTTCTTTCCTTGCGTCAGTGCACACCACATAGTCCTTACTAGGATCAACTATGCTTA
The DNA here is from genome assembly GCA_000404065.3 of Pinus taeda. NCBI lineage: Eukaryota > Viridiplantae > Streptophyta > Pinopsida > Pinales > Pinaceae > Pinus > Pinus taeda. Next base: position 264,879 of record APFE031685297.1, on the reverse strand, counting down.
GAATGGGTGTGGTGGTGAGCAGATGCTTAAGCTGCTCAATTTTTTTTTGGCATTTGGGGGTCCACCTAAAAGTTCTTACCTTTTTCTATAAGGAAGTGATAGGATAACCTACTCTCGAGAATCCCTCTATGAACCGTCTATAATACCCCGCTAAACCCATGAAGGATATGATGTCTACTACATCCTTTGGTACCGTCCATTCCATTATGGTCCTTATCTTTTCGGGGTCCACCACGATCCCTTATTTAGTGATTATATGCCCCAAATATTGTACTTGTTCCTTAAAGAAATCACACTTGCTAAACTTGGCATATAACCGATGTTCTTAGAGGGTTTGCAATACAAAACTGAGGTGGTCCCTATGCTCTTCCATACTTCAGGAATATATCAGTATATCATCAATAAAAATTAGCACCAATCTATCCAAGTACGGATGAAATATGTTGTTCATTAAACATCTAAAAGTTGCAGGCGCGTTGGTTAACCCGAAGGGTAACACCACAAACTCATAATTTCCATATCTTGTTCTAAAAGCAGTCTTAGCTATGTCTTCCTCCTTAATTCTAATTTGGTGATACTCTGATCGCAAATCAATCTTGGAGAATACAGTTGCTCCTTTTACTTGATGAAAAAGCTCATCAATCTGGGGTAAAGGATACTTATTCTTGATTGTCAATTAATTCAACTAACGATAATCCACACACATACGAAGGGTCCCATCCTTTTTCTTAATGAACAATACCAGGGCTCCACAGGGAGACACACTGGGGCAAATGTAGTTTCTATCTAACAGCTCTTGTAATTGCATTTTTAGCTCTGTCAATTCTGGTGTTCTCATTCTGTAAGGTGCTCGAGATATCGGGGTCGCCCCTGGCACCAATTTGATAGTAAAGTCTATATCTTTTTTAGATGGTAGCCCGAGAATCTCTTCTGGAAACACATCCACAAATTCTTGTATCACTGGAATATTTTCCAATGTGGTTGTTTTCTCTTTTGATTTAGCATAGCCCACTTGGATGGCATAAATCTGACATCCCTACCTAATGCATTTTGCTAACTGAGAGGTGGTTATTGGCCGAACCTGCACTGGCCACTTAATCCCTTACATCTCTTGCCTTGCTCCAAGCTCATCTTTGTAATAAATAGTCTTTGCTTTATAGTTGACTATCGACCAGTGTTTTTCTAACCAGTCCATACCAATTAGAACATCATATGAACCAAGGGGAAGCACATTTAAATCTGCCATCACTAGCTGTCCTGCTATCTTTAAAGGGCAGTTATTAACTTTTGCAAGCACTCGTCTCTTTGCCCCTGTAGCCAGCTGTACTAGCCAAGGGTTCTTGAATTTAATAGGTTGCAATTTACAATGCTCTACAACGTTAGGGCTAATATAACTTAATGTGGCTCCAGGATCAATTAAAACAATTACAGTAAGGTCTAAAATTTTACATTCGAATTCCACCATGGTCGGCTGGTACTCCACCTGACGATCTTCTAGGGCAACATTAATCCTTGATAGACTACGTCCTATATCGCCGACTGTCGATGCTTCATGGATCTGGGAAACCTATTCGGTTCCCTTTCAATGAGGATAATATTTAACATAGTGAGGTCCACCACAACCACAACACTGCACTACAGGCCTTGCTATTCCTTTGATGTTTAACTTTACAAGTTGTTTGCCAATTCTGGACTCATTGGTTGGCTTGGACTTGAGCGAATTTTTCTGTACATTTCTGTTGTTTTTCCCCTTGCCAAAACCCATGTTACCACTACCACGATTCCCTTTATTGTTTCCAGCCAACTTATTACTTCTCTTATCATTCCATCTTTTACCTGGAATTTCTCCCTTATGTTTACCTTATTGGTAACAAATCCTAGCTTTACGTATTACTTTATCCATTGTCTTTGGATTGTCAAACTCAATCCTTTCCCGCATATTTAGAGGTAAACTACTAACGAACCTCTGTACTTTAGCTTTTTCCTTCCTAATATAAGGCACATAACGAAGCAATGAAGTAAAATGAGTGATAAATTTGTCCATGGTTTGTTGTCCCAACCGCAAGTCATGGAATTCTCTTGCCTTTTTGTCATAAAAATGCTCAGTCAGGTATCTTTCCTTAAAGTATCTTTGAAATTTCTCCCAGGTTATGTTCTATTCGCTTACTCCTCTTACAATCTTAACTTCTTCACACCATAGGGTGGCTTTTCCCTGTAATTGGAAGATGGCCAACCGTGCCTTAAGGTTGTGATTGTATTCATATAGCTAGAAATATTTGTTCATATTAATTAACCACGCCTCAGCTGCTTCCTCCTGTTCTCCATCAAAGTGTGGCGGTTTGATCTTACGGAATTCCCCTTGCAACTCTATCCATTTCCTTTTTGATGTCTATTATTCGGAAGCATTATCAGATTGTTCCTCCTCCCTTCCTTCTGACTCTTCAGGTTCTGTGTGGTGATTCTACTCTTCTGACATTCTTTGCTGCTCAGCATTGGGATTCACTAAATGTTGATTTTGTTTATCGGACAAGATTTTTATAATCCTCTCATGTTCCATAGTTAACCTTGCACTGTCCTCCCATAATTGGGCCATTTCATTTTTCAACTCTTGTACTATCTCCAAAATTTCCAGATTTGTATTACGGGCCTCCTCTCCAAGTTTTACCCATAATTTGGGGTTATTCTTAGGACCAGTTGTAGGTCCCTGACCCACCACAAACCTGTGTGACGCACTTTCTTCTCTTCTCATATTGTCAGTCTTTTGTTTTCCTGTACTTAACATAAGAAGAGTGACAGAAAAAAAAGTCAATGCATTAACAATTTTTCTTGAACTGCTCAATAGAGATGAAAATAAATTGTATGTACTTTATTTGTCTATTAGTTTTCAATTCCCAGAGGCCACATCTTTTGTAACTTGGCTCTGATACCACTTGGTCATGTCTCCATAACTTAACACATAAGGTGAATACAATATTAATATTTTTTTTATGATATTACTAATGAAAATATACAGACGAACTTTTGGTCAACTTAACTTTGCAATCTTAATATAGTACCTAACTATTCCAGTTGATTATGAAGTTTTGGAAATCTGAATATTGTTTTGCGGTGATGGTTAAAGGCTTGGTACTACAAGTACTGTTTTTCATTAATTGTACTTGCACTTTCGGAAACTCCCACCTCCTTACAATCTGTAAACTCGGTGATTATATGTTACATCTGGGAACCTCATTAAATATGCAACTGGATAAGCTCTACTGTTTGGTTAATTATTTTTGGTTTACGTTGTTAATTTTCCTGCTCTGCCTTGTACGTGGCACGAGAAGGCCCATCTCTCTACAGTCACCTCCCTTGAGCTTATCACCACATCAACGGAGGATAAACTGGGTTGTGATCCTACGGTCTAGATCTTTCTAAGGTTAAGTCTTTCCAGTTCTTGGTTGCCTTGTTACATTTTCACTTCCACTCCTAGGCACCAACTCCATTTCTCCTCTTTGTTTTTCGCAGGTCTACTCTGTCTGTCATTCTAGGGCCTCGAATGAGTTAGAAGGCCTACAGATGCAGGGTTATGGCGTCCTCATCGTTTGGCGGAAACTGGGTAAGTGCTAGATAATGTAATTTTTTTGGAATTCTTTGCCACTGAAACTCTGTTTTTGTTATTAGTTTTCCACAAAATCAGTTGACTAATGTTTGATGCAGTGCTCTCTTCTTGTAGGGTCCTCCTCAAGAGTCTGGGGCTATTCGTCGTTACTGCATGGTAGGCACCTTACCAGACTTCGTTGCCTGAGATTCCTGGGTAAGGGATTTATCTCCGGTTGTTTACTTTTCGGCTGAGCTTGGCTCCTCTGGTTATCTAGAACTGGGGTTTTTTTCGACTTCCAAATGTTTACTACTTCTGCTACACAGTTAGTTCAAAGTCTTGCTAAGTTAGAAGTTTTGTATATTTTTAACAGCTCATAGTTGTAGTGATTAAGACCTACGTTCTATACTCGTGTAGAGGGTTTTTTCTTTCCAGTATCTGGTTTGAACAGTGATTACTCTGATGTAATTATGTGTTTTAACTACACCATGGTTTTTCCGATGGCTTATATGATTGTTCTATGTGGACTGGGAATGTGCTGGAAAGCATTCTTTAGGGGATAACCGGAGTGAAGCCATTCACATTGTCTTGTTGAAGCTTATTAATTCTTTCAAGTATTCCATTCGCATGAAATTTTAAGATTTATGGTCTACCGTTGGATGGTTATCGTTTCCATGTTACATTCTGTTGTATGATATAATGAGATTTTTCCCAAATCTTGCTTTTTGTTCGGATGATTTGAGTATATGGCCATGACAGCCTCTGTTAGGATTTTCCATTCGTCTTTTATAGTTTAATAGGTATTAAAAAAAAACAACACTGACTGTCAATAATTCATGTATTTGTACTATATGATAATGTTTAGTATTGGTTCCTTATTGTTTATGTTTTGATTTCTGGATAGCTAAATCTTGCTTGTAAATTTCTTAGTCATTCGAACGCTGCGAGATTCCTACCCATATGGCCTTAGAAAGTTTGTTCTTCAATATTTTCTTTGTTGTGCTTACTCACACGATACAGGGTATTCACCTATTATGACTCCTTGGAGCCCATCCTCGACTTGTGAACTGAGGAAGAAGTTCTTCCGTACATTGTGTACCATCGTTGTCTGCAACTTTCCAGTTTTCCAGCATTTTCGGTAATTTACTTTTATTAACATATATAACCTTATTCAGTTTTCCCTTGTCATAAAATCTATAATTGCAACTTTAGTTTTCACATGCCCTACTAAGGTTTTGGTTAATAGGTTGGAAACATATCTGCTAAACTATATACTTACCACAACCCTAAGGAATTCTCTGTCCCCATGCCATGATTTTGCATGATCCAGAATCTTTTCACATCCCTACAGATTCACTAAAGTTAACTTTTACCTACAAATTTTCTAGAATTTAAGGGGGTTCTATGTGGACATCACTTTTCCTATTTCTCTAAAAGCAAAAGTATCATTAATCAATCTATATTTTTTTTAAAGAGTCATTTCTGCGCAGAGGTTATGCTACAACTTTCATTTTCTATGAATGACACAAAACTTAATTATACACAACAATTATAATTTTAGTACCTGTTTTTCGATGTTCAAAGTATTACTTCAACAGAACTGTCCACCTTTGTTTCCTTGTACTGCTGTGACTCATGAAGTTCTCCAAAAGCTGGGCTTTCTCTTTATCTCCCACTTCCAATCTGTGACCCAACCTTGAGATTCATCTTCCAGGATCAGAATCTCCCCCCTTGCTCTCTTACAAGACCACTATCCTCAGCAAGATACTTGAACCTAGTGCTTGACTATCTGGTCATCACCATACTTAGCCATTTTTCCTCTTTTTCCTTCTGCCTATCCCTATAGCACAAATTTTGTCTCCCCTCTCTTCGTTTTCTCTGGAAGCCCTTCTAGTTAGGGGAGGTAGTTAGGGTCGCAATCATAGCAAGTGTCTTTTCCCAACTTCCTCAAGAAGTTGCCAGCACTTCCAAGAAAACATTTCTTATCTTTTAATAAAAAATATTATTAAATTTCAAACAGCTAATAATGTCATATTCAGTTTGTCTTTTATCACAGTAAAGTCAAATATTTACATTTTCCCGGGGCATCACATGATCTGTCAACAACAATGAACAATATGATGAATGATGTGTGCTTCAAAATATCCATTAAGATCTCATATTTGGAAACCAATGTACAAATGTGTTCCTTGCCCAATTTAAAAAACCTTTACAGTTTTTCTAATTTAGAAAACATCCATTAAGCTCTAAGGTCTCACTCTTGGAAACCAAAACCAATGTACAAATGCGTTCCTTGTCCAATGTAAAAATCTCTACAATTTTTCCAATTTAAAAAACAAAACCAATGTACAAATGCCTTCCTTGTCCAATTTAAAAAACAAGCTATCGATATGTTTTGCACTTTTTGGGGCAAGGGCAATTGCAAGTAATAAATAGTTAGGCCAATCTAGCTTTTTGTTGTGCTGGTTACATCTGTCATTGTCATTGTTGTGCTGGCGCTGGTTACATCTATCATTGTCATTGTTGTGCTCGTTACATCTGTAAGTTCATCGTGTACCTAAAACAATCAATTATTATAATATAATGGATTAATTTCAATTAAACTTTACAAATTTTATATTTATTTTATATTTATTATATTTGATGAAACAGAACATTTTTATAACTTATAATTCTATTGGATTAATTTAAATTTAAATTTAAGATTTTATATGTAAATTTTTCATTTATTATATTTGAAGAAAAAAAAACATTTTTATAACTTAATAATATAATGAATTAATTTTCATTAAAAATTACAATTTATTTATTATATTTGATGAGAACACATTTTTTAAGTAAAATTATAGATTAATATTATCTTCTAAAGAAATATCATATAACTTCAATATAAAAAATTATTTCTTTAAAAATATAAATATATTTAAATTAATTTGAAATACACATTATTAATATATAATACTACACATCAATAATATAATATCTAAAAATAATATTATAACAATATAATAACATTTATTATATTCCAACATTTAAATTAATTTTTTTTTTAAATGGATAGTTCAATCTATGATTTTCAATTTAAAATTAAAGATTTTAATTTCATACAATGAAATGCAAATGTTTGAGTTCATGTTTTATTAATGATGATGATGGTTAACGTCCATTGAAACCAAACTTTTCATTATACACCTCACAAATGCCACTTACAGTAATGAGGATGTTAGACTTTAAGCTTCTCAATATTGTCAACTAACATCTCCCACATTTCAGTTACACACCTCGCAAATGCCACTTGCAGTAATGAGGATGTTACACTTTAAGCTTCTCAATACTATCAACTAACATCTCTCATGCCACATCTTATGTATAAAACATGGCTGGCTAATTAATTCAATGTTTTTCATTTGATTTGGTTGTGTTGCTAGTTTTTTTTTAAGTTAGATGTTTAGGAAAAGTAGGGTTTCTTTTTAGCTTATATCTTTTATTTTATTTAACATGTTTTTAAAATTAGATTCTTATTTTTATAT
>APFE031685297.1:241130-257470 GCA_000404065.3 Pinus taeda | reverse complement strand
ATAATTTTGATTAAAAATTTATTTTATTTTGAGCAATTTATTGATTAGATTTAATTTGAATAATTAAATTATTATAACATTTATTATTTTAAACCAAAATACAATTCTTTCATTTCTATAGTTCATTTCTATAGATTTTCTCTTTGCATACTCGCTATACCATTACTCAATATATTAAAAAAGTGGCAGAATGACATACTATATACTTAATCCACGAATTCATCATATTTGTTTGGCTTTTTCCTTTTCGCTAATATTTTTCCCAATTGCTCATTTATCACATGCAAATGCGTGCTCACCATGATAATGTGGTTTAAAGGTTATTAGTCCTCTTCTCCAGAGATTATAGTTTTCTACCATATTATTTTGATTTTGTTATCGTTTTGTGCCCCTTTTATATAATACACTTTCCACAGTCTCGCAAATATTCTTACATAATAGTTTTTCTAAATTTTGGGTGTTTGTTTTGATGTTTTTTTTCTGTAAATTGGTAAATTTTTAAAGAATTTAGATTTCTGTGATCTATATTCTTGTTTGTTAGAATAATTTCAGCAAAATTACATAAAGAATTATTTGTCTATGCGTTTCGAACCAACGAGTGGTTCATCGTCAAGACAAATTGAAAATCCAAACTATCATTATTAAATAAATTAAATTTTAAATTTTTCCATTTTCATATATTTTATAATAATTTTAAATTAAATTTTAGATTTTTCCATTTTTACATATTAATTATATCACAAATTAATTAAATTAAATCTTAGATTTTTCAATTTTCACATCAATTACATTACCAATTAAATTACTTCAAAATATAAAGCTCCCATTAATTACATCACCAATTAAACTGCTTCTAAAATATAGATTTTGTAGTATTTGAAAACTTACATAAAAATTATATTTAAAATTTTATAATTTAAAATATTTAAAAACATATTATCCTTTTACGAAACAGACTCGTATTTCGAATTTTATTTTATTTTTTAAGTAAAAAGTTGAAAAAGAATAAAATTGTTATCATCTGAGGGGACAGAATTTTACCCGCGGGATAAGCAGTCCCAATTATGACGGCCGATTGTGACCAGCTTTTCGGTCCGCGTGCCGTTCTCACCCACCTGGTCCGCCAGCCGTCCGCTTGCCTTAAGCGGTGAAAGGTTTCATGGTCTGAGAGCCTTAAAGCCGTAACTTTGACAACTATCATGGTCCGCGTGCCGTCCTCACCCACCTGGGCGCCGTGCCATGAACCGTGGCCATGCCGCTTTCGCAAGCTTTGCTGCGGCGGATCCTGCAATCTTTGGATTCAGAAGCAGAATACCTTTAAAATTCTAATGTGCTCCTGCCCGCCCTATCATACCGCTTCGGGCTGTGTTTTTTCGAGAAGGGTGCATTTGAGCATCCCTTTAAATTCGCCAAAAGCCAGGGATTTCTCCCTGAACCCGAGGGCAAAACCCTACGTTCCATCATGGTGTTGCGTCGTACGATTCACCTCTATCACGGGATTCTGCCTGGATTCAAGAAATCGAATGCAAGCTCCTATACTTGGGGACCCACCTTCCAGGCCCAGGGCATTTCAATTCAAATGGTAAACTCACTTACCTATGGCAAGCAGCAAGGATTAATCAGCTTGGTATAAGGCATTAAATGTCCTGGTACATGCATGTTGTATAACAATATAACACAGTCTTTATTTTCAATTTATGTAGCCACCAATGCAGTGTGTTATATTGTTATACAACATGCATGTACCAAGGCATTTAATGCCCTATAGCAAACTGGTTAACCCTTACGAAATATGATATTTTTCTAATAGGAAAATACATTCCCATCCACAAATCTTTTGAATTAATAAAGTTTGTAATCTGAAATAAAAAAAAAATTCGATGCATCGAACAAATGAGGAATATCAATAAAACGTAAAGCGTAGGATTTTACTCACTAAAAATCAATTGCAGCCCACGGGCATCGGGATTCGCAGACATTGACCTAAACAAACAGCATAATCTTTTCATCGAATTTTAAATAATAAAAAAATGCAAATAAAGAAAGAAAAAGAATATCTGGATGCCATAACATGGAAAACATAGTTTAAAAGGAGGGCCCATGGAGTCAATGCAGAGTCATATTGAGTGTAGCGCAGTCTCTGCTTAAACAAAGAGACAGAGATTGGTTTTTGCTTCATTTATTGCTTGAGCTACAGGCTACATTTATTGATTTTCTCTTTCCCTCGCTGCTTTCAGTATGGCAAAGTTTGTGTCTCCCAATAAGTTATCAGCTTCTCTCAGATGTCTGTTAGGCGACACTGGCGGGACTCACACTTGGTATGCACTCTCACTTTCTCTAAATTATCATTTCAAGAATCGCAGTATGTCTGTTTGGCAATGTTAGGGTTTTGAATGTAGGTGAAACAGAGAATAGAACAAAATATTAAGATTTTCGTTTCTTTATTTCTTTTATGCAGGGAACAGAGAAGTTACACAACGTCCGTAGGCGGAGCGGCGACCTCGTCACCCAGGGACGGAGTAATAGCGGAGGTGGCGTCGCATCAACAATGTAAAGCAGCAGACGTAAAAGAAGAGGCGCAAGGGAAAAAGGTGTTCTGGATGCGGGATCCCGCCACCGGGAACTGGATTCCGGAGGACCACTTCGGCGATATCGATATTGCTGAACTCCGAGCGAAGGTTCTGTCGTCCTCAAAGCAGAAGATGGCATACAATCCAAGATGATATGTGGTACAATAATAGATCTGTTCTGCAACTGCGCATCCTTCTTTTCAAAAAAAAAGGAAGAAAACTTTCAAATTATGTCAACATATATCATCCGTTTGTATATGCGGGATTATGTGAAATGAGTATCAAATTTTTGAAAACCCTATTTCACTTTTTGTTTGTATTTGAAGTCTAGTCGAAACAAGGACTTTATTGAAACTTTGGTACAATATATGTCCTCACATGAGATCTGAATGTTGTTAGCTTTAATGGTCCTCTATTTTGATGAAGTAATTTTTATTTGCTTTTGGTTGATTATTGTTATTATTTTTCATTTAAAATATTAAGATCTAAACATGGATGAGGGTTGATAATTGCTATTATTTTTAGTTTAAATTATTAAGATCTAAATATTGATGTAACATAAGTTGAGAGGGATTTTTATCTGTATATCTATATTTTAATTGATATGAGTAAAATTTCAATTTTGCTTAGTGATTACACATCATCATACTGATCTCGCTCTAAAATAAGTCTCTCTCACTCAATAAACCTCTGGACTCAATAACAGTTATTATTCTTCTTTTCGATAGAAAATATCAAACTAGTGATCTAAACTTATCCGATTTGATTTATTTTAAAATTCCAGTTTTATTATTTTTAATTAAAGTGTAAAATTAATTATTTAAATTATATTGTGAAAATTTAACTTTTGGACATTGATATTTTTATTATCATTTTAAAATTTAAACTATATTAGTGCAAAGTTTAAACTTTGGACCTTGATATTTTTATTAAAATTTCAGAACTAATTATCTAATCTATTATATTTGATGAACTGTTTCATTTGAAGGCTTCAACCTCGATGGCTACATTAAAAAAAGATCAAACTAGTAGGCATCACCTTTAATTTCATATCGTTGACAATATTTCTGAAATGATGATTCAATTCAGAAGAATGTTGATATATTTTTATATTAAAATAATATTTGAAATTTTTATTAAAATGGAAAGTAGTTAAATTTACAATTCATTTTTAAAAATAAATATTTTATTTATATATTAAATAAATAAATATTGATTTTTTTAATTAAATTATTTTATTAAAATATATTTTTCATATATATTATATTATATTTAGAATATTACAATATTTTTCATATAATATTTTTGATTTATTTATACATTAAAAAATTATTTTAAATAATAAATAACATTAAGATATAATTAACTAGATTATTTTTCTTCATATTTAGCATATTGAAAATATGATATCTATCCATTTTATTATTATATGTTGTAAAAAATATATATAGAGATATTATTTAAATTATATGAAATCTCATTTAATAAATAAGATTTTGTTAAATATAAATTATGTTATGTAAATAAAATTGGATTTTAATAATTTTTAATCAAATAATTAAAACTTAAAATTTATAGTGTTTCAAAATATCAACTACACACTCTACAAAACTCTCCCAATAATATTAATATTTTAAAAGTTGACTTCTATATTTTAAAATAATAAAAATAATAAAAATAATAATGATAAAGATATTTAAAATTTTTGTATTGAGGTTTTCTAATCTATAATGAATGAACCACACTTGTTGGTTTGGCCAGAAATTTATCTTATGTGATTTCTACCAAAAGACTTTGCTTAACATTTAAAATTGTTAAACTTAATTTTACCAAAAAAATAAAAATAATCTTACAATAAAGGTTTATGTGATTTATAATTTAGGTGTATTATTTTTTAGGATAAATGGCATCATTGTTTCAAGGTCCACCCATTTGTAACTACTTATTATTTCAACTTAAGGTAGATGAGGATCTCTTGACTTTTTTTTTTTTTTTAATTAATTCAGGGCCTAGATTGATTCTCAAGGGAAAATATCTGGCATATGCTTAGTCTTAATGCTTATGAATGGTTGTAGTGTATTAAAGAGTTTGTTAGGTTGCATTGACTTTTAATCAATTTAAAAAATTAGATTTGTGCCATGTGGCCGGCCCACCAATTTCCTAGGGATTTGAGATTGTTCCAATTCTAATAAGTTCCTCATGATATGTTCCTCATTATTATTTATAACATTTATTTATAATTATTTTTTTTCTCTTAAGTTAAAGTTGGTCCATAACCTTTTTATACATGGTTAATGAGGTAAATGAGTGCTTTAGTCACACATTCTTCATATTGCAATAATTTTGATTATATTAATAAAGCCTTAGGCTATATCAATCACATTAATATTTTTAATGTGGTTGTACTAGTATAATATTAAAATAAACATGAGAGAAAACTTAAAAATTTAGTAAAATAAACCAAAAAAATTAAAATCTTAAAAAATAAAATAAAAAAACAATGTGTATATATATATATATATATATATATATATATATATATATATATATATATATATATATATATATATATATGAATGAGATGTTAAATAATTAATACAAATTGTAAAAATATAAATATAAAAAATAAATAAAAAAATATATATGAAAAAACTAAACTAAAAAAACAATAAAAATAACTCTAAAATAGAAATTAACAAAAAATTGATCCAATCTCAATCACTCACATTTATTTATGTGTTCTTCATAGGATTTTGAAAATGTCTCTTCTTCAAACTCTTCCTCGTCTTTGTCTTGCTACCAAAGAGATTTCTTTAAAGTTACAACACCGTTGGACTGAGTGGAAGGTTTCTTTGGCATGATTCATTGAATGTCTTACAATTCCTCCTCTAATTATTTGATTATATGTCTTTTAGAGATTCAATTTATGAATCCTATACACCATCACATTGAGTGGAATATTTTCTTAGTGGAGTATCATGAATATCCTACAACTCTTCCTCTAATTTTTTGATCTTCAAAGCTTAGGAGAATCTAGTTAAGACTTAGGGAAGAGGGACTAGACAAGGATATAAGGGGCCACTAGATGAGACGAAATGACTACACATTGATGCATAGGTTGAGATACCTTCAACTAGGAGAGGGGAGATCCCATGAAGAGATAGGTAGAATTTTGAATGAAGACGGTGACTTCTTAATTAATTTGAGGCTCGATTTGTTCCATGAATGGATTAACTTACATTTGCTTCCCAAAGATGAAGAGGGGCCAAAAGAAGAGAGTGGACCACTTGCTTGCTACTTGAGGTTTTCTTAGCTTGTTTGTGTTGAAAATATGATTATACTGAAAGGGAGAGTGAATCAATATAATGGACAATTTTAACAACTATTAACAATATCCAATATTTCAAATCATTCAACAATCAATCATGTAAATAACACATAGAAAAACTAGATATATGTGGAAACCCATAAAGGGAGAAAACCACAAAACTTATGTCCAAATGTTGTTGTAGGTTGCAACCTACTATTACAATAGTTTTTCTAGCTCCAACCAGAAGGAGACACCCATCCCATGAATTTACAAGAACCCACTCGAAGAAGACACCAACCCCCTGAACTTTACAAGAACCAACCTAAAGGAAGCAACCACTCCCTAAAATTTATAGGCACCAACCTAAAGGAATCACCCACTCCTTGATGTGGTGGGACCAACCTACTTTTCCTAATAGATCCCTCATTCATGCATTTTCAAACTCAAACCCGTAGGCACATTATTCTAGTTTTAAACTTCACATTTCCACTACTCTCATTTCCTTAGTTCACACTCATCTATCGTTCAACTATAATATAGACATTCCCATACCACAAAATCATATCTTCTCTCATCTATGCCATTCTTTTGCTCAACCTCACATTTTTATTCACTGAATTCTTCTCTCATACACAGAGACCCACATTACTACAATCAAGCAGCTCACACACATTGGTTCTCCATCTGCCACATCTCACATAGTGACCTCAAATTTGTTATTTTACCTACCTCATTTCCCAACTCTTACATCCCCAACACTCTTTATTAACCATGTGTTAATTTATCATAAAGACATCTCACCATATTGTGTCATTCTCTTATTCTTTTATAGATTTTTCCCTTCAATTACCATTGGTTTAAATCCATGGTATTTACCCATGGAAATCCTCATTTGACTATATCGTCAAATCACACCCTATAACTCATGCAATGTTCAATGGAATGAGAGTTCTATAGATCCTTTTCTTTTTTCGTATGCCTCTACATGTCCATGAGCTAGAACCTAGACGTAAACTCCATAGGCACCTATCAGCCCATCATCCACCAATCACTATTCTATTGATTTGTTGCATGTTGTGTCAATAGTTGATGGGTGATATGCCCTTAGGTGCTCATATTTTAACTCCTACAACTAGGGGTTGTGACCAACACTTTGTGGCTCATGGATCACTACTCATAGACTAGTGCAAAATTATTCTATCTTGGTAGTTTACTAAATAGGATTGTCGCTTGACATTGCCACACTTAAAAAATATTTTTCCATTAGTTGGCCTACCACTCATTGCTCTACTATTGGATGTAATTAACAATGTATTTTTTTTGTGTTAATAGGCAGTGGGTGGTGACTAATGGCCCGCACATGAAAAACTATGAAAAATGTCAAAATATCTTAACACTATGAAGCCCTTCCAAATAACTTCCTAGTAAAACTACTAAGGATTTATCATATCATTTTCACATCATCTCTCTACAACCTAATTTCCATGTGTACCAATAATCACTTGCCACATCTTATCCACATCACCTACCATGTGTTGTCCATGTCACCTACCTTATATTCAGAGCCTACCATGTGTCTTTTGCTGACATGTACTTGCCACGTGTATTGCCACATGTCACCCACTAAACGTTTACATGGCTTGTAAAAAACATTGAACCCACCTACCATGTGTCACCCTCACATGCTTCCACATAATCATCTAAGCCACGTCATAGCCTATGTTATATCACTGTTAGCTAGTGAAACTTGGATGCGACATGTGTCGACTACCGCTCATCACCCATTTTGTTGTGTCCACCATGTTTGGACAAGGCAATCCAAAAGCACCTACATGGTTATGCCAAGCTCCCTGTGACTGTATGCTAAGACCTTAGGCTTAGCCTATTAACCATCACATGTTGCTTCTTCGATATTGTTCGCCTCTCCTCCTAATTTTTTCTTCCACTATGAGAACTCTGGTAGATGCTCGAATGATGGCTATTGCCCTCATCAAGAATTATGACTAACTTCTTGTCAAGTCATAACCTATTGACTTGTTCTTCCTAAGCTTGTGCATTATGCTTCATTTTGGCATTGATCCAATAAGGTGGGGCTTGCTTTGCAACATGTTGATGGTGTTGGATATTTCCAACAATAAGGGGCTATCCTTGATATGAAGTCCCAATTAGACCTCACACTATTTGGAGTAGGAACCCCAACCAGAAAGTATGGTCGATTGCCATTATCTTAAATATTTTCCTTGGTTGCAATAATAGACACAAGAGAAACACATTTACTTTCGAGATAAATAAGTATGTTAGCCTTGTGATGCATTCAATTGTAAAGTGTATAATGGTTTTTTCATGAAATGGAAAAGAAAGTGAGCCTTTATGAGAAAAGTAGTAGTATTATCCTCATAAAGACACACACATATATCTAAAAGAATCGTTAGTAATCTTGTGAAATAGTTCACAAAGAAACTACAATCATGAAAGTGAAAGACACACAACTAAAAAATGCATACTAAAGCCAATGAAATAGTTCATTTTCATTAGTATGAATTAGCACAAACATATACCATAAAAAATGAAAGAATAGTGTCACAATTATTCACAAAATATGCATGAAAAGTGTGTCAACTCCAAGAACTTCAAATTATTCAGTGAAAGTTCCAAGATACACCTTTACAATTATACAACACTTGCTACAATACTAGAACGTTAAGCAACTACTTACTTCTCAAAATCCTAATCTTATCTCTTATGCCTAGATTGAGAAGCCAAGGTGAAAAGTCATTTTCTTGTGATATGGAGGTATATATATAACAAATAAGGTGACTCTCTACCTCCATTATTTTTTTCTTGAACCTCCCTCATGACTCTTGAGCTTCCATGAGACTTTTCAAACTCTTATGAGATCTTTGGACTTCTACATGACTTTTCACATTCTATGAGTGACCTTTGGACTTCCACACTCTTTGCATTTCTCATTTTTTTGAAAATTACATAATTACACCCACGATGATGTGCCAAAACATAATGACTCATATGACTCTTGTTGTAACACTTGGACAGTTCATGGCTTGGAACTAATGACTTGGACTTCATAGTGATGTGTCAATGTCAAGTTGTTATTCCTTGCTTCCATCTTTGTATCTTCATGATATGTATTGTGTGTACTTCATCTTCATCCTCCAAAAGGTCAGATAATATGGAATCTTCCTTATGATCTTGATCTTCAATCTTTTGTTATGATCTAGTGTCCCTTCGTCTTCTTTCTTGTGATCTCTTTATATCTCTAGCTTCACGACTTCCTTCTTACATGATCTCCTTGGCATCCTCCTTGAGAATCATCTTGTCAAGTCAAGATACAATACATGCAGATGGAATTCACTCATGCAAAGATGACATGAATCTAGAAATCTCCTAGTTTATCCTATTCTTCATGCAATTTTCTTGTTGAACCCAAGACAGAGTGTAGCATTGAGGAGGAGGCTTAGGGATTGCATAAATGATAGTTTTAAAAGAAAATGATGGGGGTATAGCCATTACAACTATGCCATGTGCAGTGGTTGATAATCTGGGAGACAAAAATATGCAATTGAGGGATACGGTGACATAGTAAGGTTGGCTTTCTCATTGCCATTGTACCATGTGCAAATCAAGGAAGATTGAGCCATAGGATTGTGTAGTTATGCAAATCAAGGAGATAGTGAGGTTTGACTACTAACTAAGAGTGCATAGTGTGCAATGGAAGACTATCTAGGAGAGGTAATTGTGCATTTTTGAGAGACAAGAGGTAGAAACAAGGCACTGTGACTACGCAATGTGTAGTCCTTTGAAGCAGTGACTGTGTAATGCACAGTTCTAGAAGGAAGGGGTGGTTGAATGGGGATTGAGACTGCACAATGCATAGTATAGGAAGATAAGATGGTGTGTATTTGGTTAGTCAAGGAACACTTTAAAAAGGATTTGTATTTAATGCAAATTTTTGGAGTTTCCGGTGGCACAATCCGGTGTTAAATTTTGTGGTGAAATCTTAGTTTGTGTTATTTAAACTAGCTTTTTGACAGTATACATGGATTCATCACCCTAAAAAATCCCTAGGGATCTTTATTATGCAAGGTTTACCCATCAAACTTGTGACTTCAATGAATTCTTGTTAGATTTTAGAGAAATTAGAGTAGAAAAATCCACCAAAAAAGCTTCCAAAAAGTAACACTAAAGATGACTTTCTTTAAAAATTGACTGAATGTGGCATTAGTGGGGCAGATATGAAACTAGAACATAACTTGAACATGATCACACACTAATAAACAATCAAATATACAATAATGAAACACTTAAAACCCAAAATCAATAGGCTCCCATTGAAATGACAGCAAAATGCCACTTACCTCCAAGTGCGACACTTAGGATACAATTTGAGAACCAAGTGACGACAACAACAAAACAATGCACATAAATTTGGTAATGAGTATAATGCATGTCATTATGATAGATAGAACCCATTAGTACCAAAGTTTCCTCTTAAATATGCATTATAACTCTCTTTCACAAGGTGCAATGCTTCCTTCACCAAAGACAACACTTGGCTTTTCTTCACAAAGGGACTTGAAACTTATAGAAATAGAATGGAATTTCTTTTATTATTACTTTGCCACTTATTCTATTTTAAGATATAGTATATTCTTTTTCCTTTCTCAACTTCAAACATAGTTTCAAGACTAGTCATAGCTCAACTGTTTAGATAGGGAATAAGGGTAATAAATACATCGAGTTTTTTATCGTTAGAGTTAATCATATTCCTCAGTGTTGCTCCACTACCAGAGATCATGTTTAGTACTCTGGTAGAGCCACCTCAAGTAGTCAAAAGCATTGCTTCACATCTAGCAAGTCATTTCAGTAACCCGGTAATGTTTCTTGCTTCACCTCTCTACTCATGAAGCCTTTCTCTTCCTCACCCTTTATTTATTTTCAATATGCTTTAGCTTTTATTATACTTTATTGCATTGGGGAGGAAGAGGGATGCCAACTTATTTTATGTGGAAGAGAGGTTGACAATTGTTCCTTGTTTAAGGGATATCAATGATATCTGAATTGATATGCCCGTTTAAAGTTTTCTCCTTTCCCTTCTCTACTCGATTGATTTGACAGGATAAAACACCATTCAATACAATGCAATGTTGGGAATGAAGATCTTTAGAGATATGTTATTCGCAGTTTGGCTAGAATCTTATTGTCTGGAACAAATCATATTTTTAGTCTAGACTATTATAAGGTATTTTGTCACATCTGAGAAGTGAGCCTCCTATTGGGATCAATCAACATCCTATTCCCCCTTATCACCATCTTGCACAAATCCATAAGCATGTACCCTTCATCCCACAGAGTTTCAACCCTAAACTGCTTCATCTAAGCCATTTTGAGGACCAACGCTCCATGTAAGCCTACTATGGTGCATTCACTAACAAGTTGCTTGACTATGGCCTGTGTTGGTCACCAGCACGTTTCTCCCCTTTGCACCTGCGTTGGTTCTAGAAATCTGAGAGAATGATCAGGATTCCAAAAGATTCCCCTTCTACGAGTTTCCAAAATTTGTTTCAACTACTTACCTTGGATAAAACATTCAGATCATATCCTTCACTAAATCAGATTTTTCACCACTTATACTTTCATCCTATCCTTCCATAAAAAATGGCTTTCTTACCATATATTGGTAATTGGATAAGAACTCCCAACTTACCATACTTCTCTATATATTCCCAACCTTCTATATGGTTGGGGGTTGGCTTTTTGAGAGTAATTCTTCTCTTATGATGTTGTAATAAGTGGTCATCATCTCATGCATTTAGGGTGATTGGAGGTGCATATTTTGACAAGGAAAGGACAACTCAACAACTTGGAGGAGTTCTTCTACAGGGTCAACTGCGACTTATGGTTGTAATCTCCTTCCATTTCTATTAATGAAAAGAATTCACTGTTTTCCTATATATGATTTTGTTATTTCACTTATTTCAATACCATGTTGATCTATTGAATGAAGTACTTAGATTATACTACATAGATCTCATAGTTTCTTGGCTCATGTTATCTGACTGTGTAGGTTCTAATTTTTGCCATCAGAGATGGAATTGGAGCTTCCAAGATAAAGAAGGATTGAAGTGCATGAAGGATTCCAGGCAGGCCTCAATCTATCATCTATTTATTTTAAGGAACAACATTCTGTTCCTTGTATCTTTGTTGTTCTTGGTTAGCCACCGACCTAGGGGAAATACTTTTATTTGCAATGGTAGACCCCATATAACAAATTGCCAACCATACTAGGGATACAATATTCCCTTAGTGGTTTCCTTGTCCATTTTGTTTGAATGCCTCCTTGAAATATCTTTGTTGTATCATCCAACCGAGAACATGCCTAGGAAGTGATTTCATTGAGCCTTTTTTACAATTTTTGTGCCAGAATTCTCTTTCCCAAGCCCAACGCACTCCTTGTTCCTTAGAATAGCATTGCACCTCACCCAAGACCACTCTTTACCTACGTTGCAATGCACTGGTGCCTCTTCTACACCAATGTTGGCCCCTATTTTTCCATAAATTTTTCCTTGGTTCTCGAGCCTCTCATTGGTTAGCCTACTTCCAGCTGAACTTCCCTAAGTCTCGAGCATCTTATAGTATCTCTAAAGCATCCACTGGGTTTTGATTTGTGTTGTTTTCCATTGGTAATAATTGGTTTTGATTTTTCTTTGTTCTTATCATTTGGTCGCTTGCAAACCAATTTCATTTGATTGTCGTTTCCTTAAACAAATTGCTTTTCTAGTCCTCATTTAGAAAAGTGAATTTTAATCAATGATTAGAATTTTCATCTTGGTTTTATTCGTTTTGAAAATTAAGTGTGGTAAAAAGAAACAAAATTGCATTTGCATCTAGGGTTTTCTATGTGAATTTGGAATTCCATTTTGTGAAATTGCATATTTTTTCTTTCATTTTTGCAAAAAAAAATCCCCCTCAATCGTCAAGGGGGCAGGTGAATTGTGTATGAGTTTTAATTTCCTTTGAGTGCGATCTCTTTTGATTTTTGGAATTTTCACCCAATTTTAGTTTGATTCCTCTTTTCATGAAGTTCAAGATTACATTTGATTTCATTGGAATCATCTTTTTTTTTTTTGTTTTGAATAATTCTCTTGCATCAATCACATTTGCATAGTTAGAATTCTCATTTTCATAACTGGAAAGGAAATTGTGCATAGATTACATTTTCATAGTTTTCATGGGAATCATGCATAGATTACATTGCATTGTTTGGCATCTTTTAATCCTTTGAATTGGATTGGAATAGTGAAATTGAAAGATCTAGTTAGGAAGATCTTGTTGGCTGCATATTTTATGGTTTCATCATTGTTTGCACCTCTTCGCTACACTTGATAGCTTTCATCGAAAACAAAAAAGAGTTATTTTTGTCATATTAGTTGCATCATAGGTCTGTTTAGGTGACGTTGATTTTTAAGCCTTGAAACTAAGACATTATTCAATATCAACTTTAAAATTCATCTCAATTAACCTAAGGAGCATTGTAAACTTAACAACATACATAGAGATCTAGGCTAGATATGTATTCCGGTGCCGTTAAACGTAGGAGTTATCATTTTTTTCCAACATTGTATCCTGGGGGTGAAATCGTGTTCCATGTACGTAAGTGTATATGATCGCTCTCCTTGTACCTTCAGGTATATCAGATGACACTCCATGCATGATAAGTATATGTGAACGCTCTCATCGAATGGTTACACATTAGATAGCACTACTACAGACTGCACTCCCACATACCATTGAGTATATTTTTGGAGTCCCCAATAGGTTTCTATCCATCACTAGGTAACTGATTATGTCCCCTTGTATACCGTGATACATTGAACACAACATTCAGGGAGATTGGTTGTCATATGTTAAGTCCTTGGTTCACCAAGGTGCATATTGTAATTCACATTTATTGGTAAACATTTATGTTTAGTCACCCCTTTGTTTTGTTTGTGTCTTTAATTTCTAAAATCAATTAATTGACTTTGGAACAACATCATTCCTACTGAAATACTCCCTAGGAGATTTTAGGTTGAGACTAATGGCCATAGTTCCTGAGTCCATTAGTCAAGGAAACCCCTCTAAGGGGAATCCTACTCCTTTTCCTTCTTTTGGAAATATTGGTGTTCCTTATATGGAAACATTGTCCATTCCCAGATTCACCATTAGTTTTCCAATTTGGTTGTTTTCGACCCCTATGGTTCTGAATGTCCAAACTACTTGTCATCCAAGTTCTCCTCCACCTGAATAACATCAACCTCGTGTTGATCCTAAAGCTGACCCCTTTCCTTATTCACTTATTATTTCTTCATACCTTTCTTCCTCTTCGCCTGATGAAATTCTTGATTATAGTAACTAGGAAGCTAAGAAGAAAAAGAAAAGGATGAAGAAGAAGAAGCAAAATAAGCAAGGGGGCAACCAAGCAACCATTGTTATGGATGCAACTAGTATGGAAAAATATTCTAATCAACTCCATAAATTTAACTTCCCTTGCATCCTATGTAAGGGTGACCACCTTCCTAGAGATTGTCCTGGTATTCCTGAGCTTTTAGAAGTGTCATTTGCAGGCTCACATCGGCCTTTTTCGTTAGCTTCTAGAGATCATGCTAGTGAAAAACCTTCAAATAGTGATGGTAAGGTACATGGGAAAAAGGGTAAAGTCAAATTTCCCTGTAAATTATGTGAATGGAATCTTCCTATTCACCTTTTTCCTTATATGTATGAGGCCTAAGAAGTGTTGGAAATCCTTACAGCTTCTCTTCCTCGACTTCCAGTTGGTTACCAAAATCTTTCTACCAATCCTCCACTAGTTGATGAAGTGATTGATCAGAATTTGAATCTAATAAATCTCGCTCTCTTTGAAATTGAATCCCATGAGTCTATTCCTGACAAATCATTGGTTGAGTAAAGGGTTGACTCAATTTCACCTTTTGTTGATTATAACTTTCCTATAGAGAGTGAGTCTCATACCACTCATGTTCTTCTTGCTTCTTTACATTCCAATGAACTCAGGGAAAAACCTCTCATTTTGATGGCACGGGGGGGGAAATCCTCCTATTCCCATAGCACAAGGGGGAAATTATCATGTTCCCATGACACTCTCTTCAAGTAGTATGGTCACTTCCTTTGATTGGAGTCAACTGACACGATATTGTCTTCCTTCTTATGTGCACTTCTAAATCATGGTTAATGCTTATAATGTGGTCATACCTAGTAAAATCATTTATGGAGGTGCATCTGTTAGTATTTTTTCCTTAAATACTTGGAAAGATTTAGATTCTCTGCATCTTGTGCCTATTACCCAGAATCTATTAGCTTTTAATAGAGGAACCAATCAACCGTTACAGATCCTTCCTAAGTTGCCTATTACTTTGGGAGGAAAGATTGTCTATATCGATATAATGGTAGTCCAAGGCCCTTTGGATTTTAATTTAATCATTGGGCATGACTATGTTTATTTCATGGGATCTCTTGTCTCTTCACTCTTTCATTTGATGTGCTTCTCGCATGAAGGAAGAATTGTCACTATTGACCAGCTTTCATTTGTTCGTCCTAATTTGAATCCCAATAAACCAACATACCTAAGTGTTCCTTATATGCAAGCGATATCTCCATTTCCACAGATCAATTATGTGGCAACCTGTTCCAGGCCCGTGACTACTAACGATCTAGTAGGTGATATGGTGAATCATTTATTAGGGGCATTGGAGTCTAATATTTCCAATTGATCCTTTGATCCCTTCCAAAACATTGTTCTCCCATCTGATGAGAACCTCTTGGAAGCCATGGTCTTATGATCTGATTTTGGAGCAAAGTTATTTTTCTTGTGTCATTCTCCTTAAAAAATGAAACTAGGTATTTGGAGTAGGGTTCCTATTCTTGTGTCAATCTCGTTAAAAAATGAAAAAAAATTCCTTGGAGCAGAGTTCCTTTTCTTGTGTTAGGATCGTTAAAAAATGAAACAAGGTATTTCAACAAGAGTTCCTTGTCTTATGTCAAGGTCGTTAAGGAACTAAACAAGGTCTTGGGTCAGAGTTCCTTTTCTTCTGTAAAGCTCCTTAAAAATGAAACAAGGTTCCTTAAGTATATTTCCTTGCCTTATGTCAAGCTCATTAAAAAATGAAACAAGGTGTTGCTGTAGATTTTAAACCCGTACAGAAATTACCTGCATAAGAATTCTAAATCACATAAAAATAAACAATGCGAGAGCATAACACATAAAAGCACATATGCATAGAGATTTTCCCCTGGATCCGAAAATCAGGACTACCAACTTGATTTTTCATTATATTCCTTTCAATGTTACAATACATATATATACATGCCGAAGCATCCAATACCATGGACCGAAAACCATCGCATCCAAAAAACATGTACGAAAATCATGCACAAAACCATAGGTG
>APFE031685297.1:176359-231721 GCA_000404065.3 Pinus taeda | reverse complement strand
CCTCAAAATCAAAAGCAGCAGCAACAGATAAAAGTAATCTAATAGAAGTTACCTTGGCAACAGGAGAAAAAATATCACCAAAATCAATTCCCGGCACCTGGGAATAACCTTTTGCTACCAACCGAGCTTGTATTTCTCCACCTTCCCTTCTGCATTTGCCTTCTTCTTGAACACCCATTTGCTGCCAATGGGTTTCTTTCCAGCGGGCAACTCCACCAGATCCCAAGCCTCATTTTTGTGCAAAGATGCCATTTCATCAACCATGGCCTCTTTCTAGAGTTTTCCATCCTCTAAATTCATTGCTTCCTTCACAGTTGTGGGATCATCATCACTAACAGACAAAGAAAAATTTGAACACAAAGCAAATGGACTATACCTTTCTGGTTACCTTCTTTCTCGAGCTGATCTTCTCACAGCCAGAGTTTGTGGCTCTTCATCTTCTGATTCCTCCTCTGCTACAGACTCTGATTCTTCCTCCTTTAGTTCAAACTCTATCTTCACAGGTTCCTTTGGTTGGACTTCATGTTTAATAACATCTTTCACCTCTCTGAACACCACATCTCGACTTTACACAACCTTCCGTGTGACTGGGTTCCAAAGCTTATAACCCTTTAAACCATCCTTATACCCAATAAAGATGCACTTTTCAGATTTACTATCCCACTTGGTTCGTTTCTCCTTTGGAACATGTACATATGCATCACATCCAAATACCCTCAGATGTGAAAGAGAGGGTTTCTTACCAGTCCATACTTCGTGTGGAGTCTTATCCTCCAACGCTGATGAAGGTGACCTATTGACCAAGTAACATGCAGTATCCTCCGCCTCTACCCAGAATTCTTGTCCTAACCTGGCACCACTGAGCATGCTTCTTGCCCTTTCCATCAATGTTTGTTCATTCTTTCTGTGACTCCATTTTGTTGAGGTGTATATGGAGTATTCTTCTGTCGTGTTATACCACACTTCTTACATAATTCTTCAAATTCCTTGCTGCAGAATTCTCCACCATTATCTGTCCTCAGCACCTTTATCTTCTTCTCTGTCTGATTTTCCACCAGAGCCTTAAATTCTTTAAACCTGTCAAAGACTTCAGATTTCTTCTTAAGGAATATATCCATGTATTCCTTGAGAATTCATCTATAAATGATACATAGTACACAGACTTACCCAGTGATGGAACTTTCACAGGTCCAAACATCACTATGCATAAGCTCTAATATATGTTTCGCCCTCTTACCACCAAAGGGGAAACTCACCTGATTCTACTTCGCATATACACAATTTCACAGAAATCAAAATCCAGAGAGCTATTACTCATACCTTCTACCATACCTTTACCATGAAGTATTCGAAGGCCCTTCTCTCCAATATGTCCAAGCCTTTGATGCACAGCATGGTCTTCTCTCCAGAGACCACTAGATTTTCTGCTCCATTTTTAGGAACCATAGAACTATTGCACCCGTCAACAACAATGCTACCTTGCAGCTTGTACAGAGTTCCAATCGAACTCCCCGCATCAATACCAGTGCTCCTTGAACCATCTTGCAGGTATCCTTCTCGAGCACTGTCTTTACACCTGCATCATCCAACTTGCTTATAGAAATTAGATTTCTGGCCAATGCAGGAATATGCAGAACACCCGGAAGGGTTCTAAACCTTCCACCTTGCAACTTCAACTTTACTTTTCCATGACCAATGATTCTAGCCTTCCTATCATCTCCTAAGAAGACATCACCACCATCATATTTCTCATACTCGCAGAACCACTCTCTATGGGGAGTGAAGTGAAAGGATGCACCTGAGTCAATTAACCATGCCTCATGATCTACATGTGTACTTGAAGAAGCCAAGTACACATCCCCACCTTCAGCTGAGGTGGTTTTCGCCTCTGCAGAAGGAGCATCATCAGATCCCTTTCCTTTATTAAGAGCTTTAGATTTACAATCCCTTCTGAAGTGTGCTTCCTTTTCACATTTCTAGCACACCACCTTTATAGGTTTTCCTGGAGATTTAGATCTCCCTCTAGATTTAGATCTCCCACTCGATGACTTATTTTTGTTTCTATTCTGGGACCATCCTAGTATAGACAAGGCATCACCATTCTGGTTGTCCATATTTTTCCGTCTCATCTCCTCCGTCAGCAACGCTGAGACTATTTCATCAAACTACAAAGCAGTTGCATTGCTACCTATTGCAATAACCAGACTATCCCACGAATCTGGTAGAGAACACAACAAACTGATGCACTTATCTTCATCTGAAATTTTAATATCAACAGATGATAACTGACTTACCACAGTATTAAACGCATTTATATGCTCTGTCACCGAGTCTCCATCTTTCATCCTCAGGTTATACATCTTTTTCCGTAGGAATAGTTTATTCACCAGAGACTTAGATTGGTACAAAGTCCCTAACTTTTCCCACAGAACCTTCGTCGTAGCTTCCCCTGATACATTCAACAATACTGAATCTGAGACACACAATCGTATTGTGCTCTTTGCCTTCCGATCCAACTTCTTCCATTCTTCATCGGTCACTCCTGTTGGTTTAGTACTCGAATCTACTGTGATCCACTGATCTTTATCCACCAATAGATCATCCATCTTGAGTTTCCACAACTCAAAACTCTGACCATTGAACTTCTCAATCTCTATCTTTCCGCTGCTCGCCATCTTCTTTCACCACTAGAATCGATCTCACAGATCTCCCAATGAACAGGGTCTACCACAGGCCCGAGGAAAACCCCTCAGCAACAAAGGCATCCCCTTGAAGCCAAAACAGCTCCGATACCAAATGTAGATTTTAACCCCGTATAGAAATTACCTGCACAAGAATTCTAAATCACTGAAAAATAAACAATGCGAGAGCATAACACATAAAAACATATATGCACAGAGATTTTCGCCTGGATCCCAAAACCGGGACTACCAACTTGATTTTTCATTATATTCCTTTCAATGTTACAATACATATTTATACATGCCGAAGCATCCAATACCATGGACCAAAAACCATCACGTCCAATACCATGGACCGAAAACCATCGCGTCCAAAAAACATGTGCGAAAATCATGCACAAAACCATAGGTGGGTCCGCCCAACCTAACATAAAGTCCAAAACCAAAATTTTCCGGGGCGCTGCCCCGGACCCCATCAAGTGGGGTTACGGGTACCCCTCAAACCCCTTGTTAACTATGTGGAAAGAATATAACACAACCCAACAGTTGCAATAGAGTTCCTTTTCTTGTGTCAAGCTTGTTAAGAAATGAAACAAACTCTTATGAGGATAGTTCTTTTACTATCTCAACCTCATTTAAAAATGAAATAGTTTCGTATGAACATAGTTTTTTCCTTGTGTTAATTTCATTAAAAAATGAAACAAATCCCCTTCCAATTCGAGTCCTTCATTAGATCTTGTAAATTCCCAATTGAGCCTTTCACTTGATCTCGTAATAGACCCTTCACTCCATCCACCTGTTAGTACCCAGTAGTCTTTTTAGGTGCATGAAATGAAGTTTGGGGAGCATGTACCTCGAATTGAGTCATTATGTTGGCGGCATGCAAAAATATTCCAAGCATAGTTTTCGTCTATTTCAAGATTATGTAGAAAATGAAACCAATTTCAAGCATAGTTTCCCATGTTTCAAGCTTATGTAAAAATGAAACCATTCCCATATTATCCCTCATGATTGCCATTTTTATCATCTTATTTTTTCCATATGAGCCTTGGCTTTTTTCATTCCATCATCACCATCTTCCTGGTTGATCATACACTTTCACTTGGTTTTTTCACCCTTTCCTAAGAAACGACCACGATGAATGGTCTTATTAGCCAACCTCTTGACCTTTGGGTGTTTTGAGAAGTTCCATCATGACTGGAACCAATTGCTACCCTTTACACCACTCGTTCCTATAGGAGGAGTTCTCTTTTAGCTCTTTCTAGAATCCAAAAATATGAAAATATTGTTGAGCACTTGTCTTTTCAAACTCGTAAAAGTAAATGAAAAGACATCTACTTAGTATAAGTTTAACCCTTTTCCGAACTGAGATAGACTAGTTACAAAAAAAGAATACCTTATTCAAACATGGATAAGATG
The DNA here is from genome assembly GCA_000404065.3 of Pinus taeda. Taxonomy (NCBI): domain Eukaryota; kingdom Viridiplantae; phylum Streptophyta; class Pinopsida; order Pinales; family Pinaceae; genus Pinus; species Pinus taeda. The sequence goes on along the minus strand of APFE031685297.1, from coordinate 227,621 downwards.
TTCTCTTAGGTATTGTTTTTTACCTTTTCAGACCTAAGGGACTCCCTATGAAAATGACATGTGGAGTTTACTTTTTCGCCTCTTTTTCAAACTCTCTAAACATGAAAAAGATGTCAATTGTTACCTTCATTAGACTCGTTAAAACATCAAATAGTGATGGACTTGTCAAACATGACAATGCCAAACTACTCCTTCTCAGGGTTCGTTAAATATAATCAGAGGGATTCATCTGAAGGATGAAGTTATTGATCAAGCATATGTTATCCTCCTTAAGCTTGTTAAAAAACAAAGAGGTATTGACCAATATGGCCGGGGAAATTGGGAAAACAACAGATTCGATTTTTCTAGTGGCAGTGAGTCTCTCTTGAACACGACACTCTTCCACTTAATCTCCATGGCTGTTGGGTTGGGTAATATTCTTGTCTTTTGGTTATCATACCATATTTTAGAGCCTTCATTTTAGTTTTGGTTCAATGCTACCAACTCCACCTAATGTTGTCGTTGTGTTCAAGAGAGGTCATTATGTTGATCTCCACTACAATACTCTTAAGCCTCCATTTCATGTTTGCCTTTCCTGATCCAGTTCCATTTCAACATCATTCTAATCATTTTTTCTCAATAATCATACCTATTTTGTGTCCTTGATGGGGGATACATCAAGGCCCTCCTGCGACAGGTAACTTCCTATCGACATCAGCAAATCATCCAAGAAGTTGACTTAGAAACACACCTTTGGTACCTTGGTTCTGGTATACATCAATGTCAAGTTTCCTTGCTCTTGGTGACATGTTTACAACAATGGCCTTTGGCTGAAAGGTGTTGTGTGGTGTTTGACATTAACTCATTTACTCACACCATATACATTGTACCATAGTACCTTGAGAGCCATTAACACCATCGGTGGTTTCTCTCACATCTGTTAACAACTTACATCATTGGTCGGTAATTAGACGGTGTTTATCATGTTCGACTCCCACTCATTGATTCAAGTGGCTAATTTGTACATTGGTGGGTCTAGTGAATGAGATGGAAGACCCCATATCTAGTTTCCACCATTCGGGCTATCATTTCATGATTATACAAAGATCACAATGTATGATGGCCATGATCATATAGATAGTCGTCTAGTCATGGGTCCACCATTTGCATCTATGGGTGTGTCTTTTGATTAGTATACATGTTATGTTATCTTATGATTTGAGTATGGGTATGCCTCCCTTAGCATAAAAAGATGTCTTGTTGTAAATGTATTGTAACAGATGAATCTCATTAGTTGACCTTGATCCCTACTTGTCACAAGGTAAAGCACTTTAGTCATCAGTCGTCATCTCTGACTTTACAATTTTAGGGGAGTTATAGGACATTTTTTCACATTTGATCAATTAGCCTCCTAATGGGATCAATCAACATCTGATTCCCCCTTGTCACCATCTTGTAAAAATCCCTAAGCATGTTCCCTTCATCCCCTAGAGTTTCAGCCCTAAAATGCTTCATCTGAGCTACTTTGAGGACCAACACTCCCTGTAAGCCTACTGGGGTGTGTTCACTAATAGGTTTCTCCATTATGGCCTATGTTGGTCTCTAGAATGTTGCTCCCCTTTGCACCTGCATTGGTTCTAGAAATCTGAGAGGATGATAGAGATTCCAGAAGCTTCCTCTTCTAAGATTTTATAGAATTTGTCTCAACTACTTACCTTCGTTAAAACATTCAGATCTTATCCTTCCCTACATTGGATTTTTCTAAACTTATCCTTTGATGTTATCCCCCCATCAAAGGTGGATCTCTTACCCTAGATTGGTAATTGGATAAGAACTCCCAACTTACCATACTTCTCTATATATTTTGAGCCTTCTATGTGGTTAGGGGTTGGCTTTTCAAGAGTAATTCTACCCTTATGTTGTTGTAGTGAGTGGTCATCATCTCATGCATTTAGGGTGATTGGAGGTGCATATTGTGACAAGGAAAGGACAATTAAACAACTTGGATGAGCTCTTCTACAAGATCAACTACTACTTACGGTTGTAATCTCCTTCCATTTATATTAATGGAAATAATTCATTGTTTTCGTATATGTGATGTTGTTATTTCACTTATTTCAATACCATGTGGGTGTATTGAATGAAGTACTTAGATGGTACTTCATAGATCTCGAAGTTTCTTGGCTTGTGTTATATGAGTATGCAGGTCCTAATTTTGGCAACCAGAGCTAGAATTGGAGCTTCCAAGCTAAAGAAGAAGCGAAGTGCGTGAAGGATTCCAAGTATGCCTCACTTCGTCATCTATTTACTTTAAGGAAAAGCATTGTGTTCCTTGTCTCTATGTTGTTCTAAGTTAGCCACTGACCTAGGGGAGATACTTTTGTCTGCAGTTGTAAATCCTGTATAACAAAGGCATCATTGACATTACAAATATGTAGACTAAAAGAAAGAAGATGATATTAGATTATCTAAGAGTTTCTCATCATCATAATTGCCTTTTCAAAACTTTGCCACATTTTTCTCTTGAGATAGACAAGAGCAATTTTCATGAAAAGTATGTCATGCAAAGGGAAGTTTGGTATGCTGCAAGGGAAAATCTTTGTGCGTATCAGTTGTTCTCATTACATAGACATGTTTCACACTCACTTCATGCACTCTTGTCACGAAGGTCGTTGCATCAAGAACAGTATGTCTTATATGTCTGGGATGGTCTATGTTGTATCACTAAGTGTACCAATGTGTGATCATAGTCTAGTTCTATCACTGTTTACATCAGTTTCGTTGATATCACACTTACCCAATTTCCCAAGAAACTAAGCCTCATCCAACTTTTTGGAACCATACACTTCTCTTCTAAAACCCTCAAGCGTTTTCCTTGCCTACTGGAACTGAGCAATGCACAGGAACCCTAGCCTCTCTTAGCATCCAAAACTGCACAGTTGTCTCCTCTAGTGTCCTTCCTTGAGCCGGAACCCATTGTCTCCAGAATCTACGAAGTGTTGTCCCTCAGCTGCCCAGCCAACACTTCTCTCCAGAAATGCACAGAGAAGGTAGCCAACTAGAACTACTCTCTAGAAATATGCAAAATAGTCAGGCGACACTGCTCTCTAGAAATGTGAAGAGCAGTCTGGCATCCTTGCTCAAGAAAATTGCATAAAATTGTCCTCCCATGACCCTGTCCCGTAGCAGTGTCTTATATCCCAAAACTGTGCAATATTTTCCAGCTATCGAGCGTGTCTTGCATTCGAAAACAGAGCAGATGTGCCTCTGAGGGCCTCATCCCATTAGCAGTCATTACCCGCTGAAACTATGTAGATCTATCTCTCAATGACCACAAGGAAAGATGACATGCTAGATGACTCTAAAGGATTTGAGGAGAAATACCAAGGAAACACGTTACGATAAAATATCTAGACTACATGCAAACTCTATCGAATGCATAATCATATGTAGGGTAAGTATGGTCTTTCTCCCTTTCACTTGTTGCATCAGCGGTTGTCTTCTGGCATACAGATTGATTCTTCATGCTTACGATCTTGTTCTAATGATTTTGAAGGTTTGTCTTTGTGTGCATGAGTTATCTTCCCTCTGTGAACATCAGTCACACTCACACAAAAATTTCAAAGCCCAGTCACGTAAGTGTCACCACGATCATTTGAAGGTCTATCTGAAGTGTCTCCCTTAGCTTTAAGATAATCTAATTGAGCACATGTTTTGTCTCGTTATTCTGTGTTGTATTGTCTTCAAAATATGCTAAATGTATGATCACAATGTTACATCCACACGAGTTCACTTTCTCTCACACTTAGCAATTTTTCCTAAAAATCTATTGACCAGACAAACCCCTTCAACCGGACCCCGATCTCAGTGACCCTGCTCTGCTACCCAGAAAAGTGTAGTGATTGAGGCTACCCCTAGGTAGTTGCACTACACAATCCTAGAAGTCAAAAGGTTGTTTGTCTTCCAGAACAACACAACAATTTCCTCCAAGCCTAATCTAATTTGTGCTTCCTGCAAGATCAACTATCAAGCCTCCCTCTTGTCTACAAAAAATCTTCTCTGCACTCTGACACAAGACTATAGTGTTCCCTAGAAATGCGCAGAGGCACTTAGATAGTCATCTGCAGTCCTGCTCTGTACTATTCCCAAGAATTGCATAGATCTACCCAAATGACTCATGTTGGCTCACTTGGGTTTGCCTCCAAGAAATGCACGTATTTTTCCAGTAGCCCCCTGGGCTACTTATCTTTCGTTGTGCCTAGAAAATGTGTAGAAGTAGTTGGCAATCCCTGGGTTTCCTATCTTGTACTCTCTCAGAAAATGCATAGATTTTTCTAGCAGTCCTCTGAATGTCTATCCCGCACTACCTCTCAGAAATGTGCAGTTGTGACCAGTAACTTCCTAAAGCTTGACCATGTCTTACTCTGGAAAATTTCATAGATTTTCTTTCTAGTGCCTCCTACTACCCCACTCTGTATCCCTTGAGAAATTTCACAAAACTATCCAACAATTCCCTGGACACCTTGCCTTGTCTTCCTCCTAGGAATTGCGCAGATTCTTCCTAGCTGGGTTTCACCTAGCAACTGACATTGCTGACCCTGATTGTGCAATTTTACCTCCTAGTCACCTTTGCACAGTTTTTCTTGATAGATCTCCAGAGCCACTCATCCTAGCCTAAGTTGTGCTCTGTTTAGTTTCAGTGCCTTGTCCTCCCTCCTACTCACCTGCACCCGAAATAGAAAACAATGCATCATGCTAGACTAGGATATTTTTGGATTTGATGTTGTCTCATCATGAGTGATTATAGGAACAAGCACATTGATGAGACATGGCATGACAACGAATGAGATGAAGAAGGAGCGCATGCTGGAGGGCTTGCTTACATTTGAATGAATGTACGAAGCACATCGAGTAGCAAGAAAATCAAGCAAACACCAATACCATCGAAGGTTCTGCACACTTTCCCATGCAGAGATGAAGACATGATACATCGAGAGTAAACCTATCACATAGTAGCATAGCAACTCGACATGAGCACCACAGTCAACCAGTACATGTCAGTATTGTCATGTCGAGTTGTGTCATGATTTGTCTCAGCCACATCACTACTATGGGCCATACTTGTTGTAATCAAATGTAATGTAATGTGAAAGTCCAAGACATGTACATATGAAGTTGAAGAGTCATGTAAGTCGAAAAGCCACAAGAAGTCAAACAATCATGAGGGAATTCGAAGAGTCACAAGGGTGAGGTAGCCCCCTTGGCTATATAAACCCCCTCATTGTATGAGAAAAGTACTTTTCACCTTGACTTATCCCACATAGCCCTGAGAGTGTGTAGTTTGTTCTTTGAGGAGCGACGAGTGGCTCCAATGTCCCACTACTGGGGCTAGTAATGTATGGTGTACATATGTGTCTTGGAACTTTTGCTTAATTCAGAAGCTTGTCTTAGGCCAACACATTTTCACACATGTGTTGTATCCATTTGTAAGACTATTCTTTAAACGTTTGTAATGAATATTTTCTTAACCTGTACTAAGATAGATGAAATACTTCAGTTATTTTAGTACTTACATTTTTGAAGATGTGTTGTATTGTTTATCGTTGTTGTCTCATTCATGTGGACTACTCAGTCGAACATTAGAGAGACCATTCTTGTTTTCTTGGTTATAATGACTATCACTTCCATCTGGACTACTTTGTTGGATAGTGTACATATTTTCCCTTGGACTTTTGTTTTAAAAACTACCACATCTAATATGGAATATTCCTTTGGATGTCGGACAAACCCTTTTTATTTTTGTATATGTCTCTCCCTAGTTGGTACTACTACCTCTCATCTAGAGGCTCACTTTTACCCTCTCCCTTACGGTAAGAGAACCTGAACACAAAGTTACATTACGCATTCACCAGGCATACTCACCTTGCTTTTTGAAGTTACAAGCATAACACTCTCATGTGTAGAACAATAAGAGCTAAGGAAAATCTCTAAGGTAATGGCAACTGGGCCATCATACCGGATGGGACTCATACACCAAATGATGTGACATCTAGTTGGGACTTCATACCGGGGAGATCCCCTTTGGTGGCATGTCTAACATTGTCAACACCTAGGCAACTTGATTATTAGGGTTTGATGGATTCTACGAGGTTAGGGTTAGAGAGAAAACCCTGGTTTATGGAAAAAATATGAGATATGGAACCTAGGAGGCCTAGTTGGATAATTGAAGGAACCATTGGTAGATGGACCATGGACATTGATAGTGCTTGAAGATCGATTCAAGAGGGAGAGTATCACCTCTCATGGAAGATAAGTATATCTCACCTTATGGTGCCTCTTACTTTTGGTTAGACCTATGGATTTGATAATTATGTTCATTGCTCTTACTTCCTGCGTATGTATTTGAGTATACAGATGTTTCTAACCTCCTTGATGAAGGTCAATGAAGTAGATGCCTATTAGAGGGAGAATCACTTCTCAAACTACTATTTGCATTTTCTACTATTGAAATATGATTTATGTGCATCTGGCATTATTTATCTGCAACAAAGTCTCATATCTAAAGCTTGTACAAAAATTAGGGTTTCTACTCTAGATGTAGGCATTGAACTGGGAAATATGGGCCCTAAATGCATGCATGGTAAGGTCCGAGTAGCGTCCAGGTAGCTAAAGATGCTCCCATGCTAACCTGAAGGGAGGATCCAGGGGTTTGACTATAGGTGACCATCATCTGAAGCTTTCTGAATTTGTTTGAAATCTGAATCAAGGTATCTCTGACATATTTTGCCACTATAATATGAATTTTGAAGTTGCTAAGTTAAATTGATGATCACATAAAAATGAAGTATTGAGCAAGAAATCATATGGTCACCTGGAAGATGCTAGTTCCATAGATGTGTTGCAAATAATAGTAAGATCTTCAAGTAGGAAAATCTTGAATGTTTTCCATAACATGAACATGAAGAAAGAACTTGTGTTTCCAGGTGACCAAGACATACGTATAGATATGTCACTATGTTTTTGCTACAAGAGTCTGGCATGATTTGGTTGATTGATTGATCTAGGAGGATCCTGGAGGATTGATCCAAATGCATCTTCAAAAAGTACCAGTGGCATGGTAAAAGGCTCAAAACTCAAAGTAGAAGAATCTAGATAGACTTAGCATCGCATCGAAGTTCTCGTCATCTTGATTCCAACGATGCAAATGACACTCAAATCTGAGTTCATATGAAGAAGTTAGAATAAGTCAAAGTTGATGTTTGACTTGCTCAAGTGGTAGGAGTGATGTGGTAGAAACTCTCAGCGAATGGGGAAGTGCCAAGTGGTAGGCTGCCATTGGTCCCACATTTTTCTTATCGCAGAAAAATAGGTCACAGCTTAAGGACAATTGGCCTCAGTAGGATCCCAGCTCTGATTGTGATATCACATATCGTAGGTCAGAGGAGGAACAAATACTTAAGAATCGGCCCCCATCGAAGCCAGGTTGTGAGGCAATATAATTGTGATTGCATATCGTACAAATACCATGCTGATATAGATGTTACCGATGAACTTTTCCGATTGTGATTTGCGGGGAGGATCTGGATCCAATATTTTATAAACAACATTCTATTATGCTGGCGGGTTTGTGATCATCATAGAGGGTGGGTCTTCCACTGATTGCGATTGCGATGGGGTCCCCCAAATGTGCTATGTTATATATCATGTTTTATATTCCCGATGGGTCTACCGTATTGCAAAGTGCTTGCTTTTGGGTCTAAGATTGTTTGCTGATGGTTGGAAATGTCGATAGTCTTGCCACCAGTTTAAACGCACAGTTAATATAATTTTTCCGTGTTTGTAAGGGTTGTTGCCACATACTATACAGGGGCTTAAGAGCCTCTATGGAATACACTCACTCGCTTAACTTGGTCTATTGTTTGAACTGCCACGGTATTGAGGGATCCACCATGCTTATAAAAGGCCATTTTCGTGTTCGAAGAGGAGAGAAAGGATCAGAAGAATAGTTCAAAAGTATTGTATAGTAGACCCTGACCCTGACAGCAGGCTGGGACCTCGCCTTGAGTAGCAGGGAGGTTCCAAGAAGTTGTAGAAAGCCCAATTATCCAAATTGGGTGTTTGGATAGGCATTTTTGCATGATTTTTCGCTAGGAGTTTAGTGGTTTTGTTTGTTTTTGAAGTTGGGCTCTCAATTCTTTGTCCATATTCTAGGTTGGAGGTATAAGGAATGTAAAGAATTTTTCTTTTACTTTTATCTATTTTTATGCCACTTAATGAATGAAGGACTCCCCACTATTGAGCAGGGCCTAGAGACATAGTCCAAATTGGACGAACTCCGTAATCAAATCATTGTGTCATGGTTTTTGTGTTCTTTCGATTATTTCTGTATTCTTTATCTGCTTTTAATTTCCATGGTTAATTAACTTTTTATATGTAATTCTGATGCATCTGTAAGTAAAATATCTTGGATCAAGTTTGGTATCGAAGTAGGTCTTTGTAGATGTGAATTGCATTAGTTTATGCTAACCTTGAACAACCTGCAAAAATGAGAAGGAATGCTTAAGTCCTTTGATCCTAAAGCAGGACATGCAAAAAGAAGCAGAAACATGGCCAATGAAGAAGCTCGTTGGGAACAGGAACATAATTTCCACAAGGTATTCTACAATATGGCAGGGAAAGTAGATAAGTTGTTGGTAGAGTATGAGAAGCGCTTGGGCATGAGAAGAAGGATGTCAATGACCATGGGTCAGTAGATCATGAAGATGGTGGAGAAGAGCCTCCTCCCTCTCCTTCTTCAAGTGATGGTTCTCATCACTTTCATCAAAATTCCAAGCAGACATCTAAGAAATTTTTCTTCAAGTTAGACGTAAAGTTTGACCTGCCCATGTACAATGGAGAGTGTAGTGCAGAAAAAATTAATAACTAGATAAGACAGATGAGGCAAAACTCCAGTTAGCATCTCTTTAGCTGAGCAACACTACGCTCATTTGGTGGGAGAGAAAGTTGTAGAAGGGCGACACAAAGTCAAGTAACCTTATGTTCTCTTGGTCTAGTTTTATTTCTGCATTGAAAGACCAATTCTATGCTCTGGGTTATAAGAAAAGGGCACTTATGAACTGGAAATATCTAAGGCAAGGTAAGGACCAGAATGTCAACAACTTCACTGAATAATTTTGGAAACAAGCACTGAATCTGGGAATCTCATTAGATGCACTCAAGACTGTAACTAAGTATATAGGTGCACTACATAATTACATCAGACACTCATTATTACTGTTTGAGCCTTCTACACTTGATGTGGCTAGTGTAAAGGCTATTCATCTTGAAATCTGAGGCAAGAATGATCGAGATGATCAAGCCATAAAGGCACCATTCAAATCTTAGCATGGAAAATTCCAGAAGAAATGAAAAGGGAAGGATAAGAAGATTATTGTAGCCAAGAAAGGGGATGTGGCAACACCGTCTTGCACTCATTTTAAGAAATATGGTCATGACAAGGAACACTATTGGAAGCTGCATCCGGAGTTGAGACCCAAGAGATTTAGTAGAAAGGGGAAGCAAAAGACAGTGGAAACAGTGCAATACCTTCGATCAGATTTCGACGATGATACATTGATCACAGTCATGGGCGCAAGAGGTACTCATTCTATTAATGATAGTTTTGATTTGGTTGCAAGTACTAGTTATTTGAATGAGCCTGTAAGTAATGAGCAGAAGAGAATTGAGTTATTCCACATTAGAGTTGTCATAAAAAATACAAAGGTGGAAACTCTGTTTGATTCAGGTTCCCAAGAAAACTTAATCTTAGTGTACTTAGTGAAAAAGTTAGGCCTCGAAACTAAGCCTCATCTAAGTCCATACTGCTTGGTTGAGTAACCGATAAAGCCAAATTGTAGGTCACCAAGCAATATAGGGCCATATTTGTTTCTCCTTCTAAATTATTTGATGAGGTAGAGTCAGATGTAGTGCCTTTGGACATCTGTGGAATCCTCTTGGGCAGCCCATATCTATATGACAGAAAGGTCGTTTGCTTTTGGCATGAAAACAAATACCACCTCCCAAAGGATGGGGTAGACTATATAATCAGAGCTCATCGTAGAAAAGCTAATGCTATCATTGTAATCACAGGAAAGGTTAAATGACTGGTTAATTCTAGCAAAGGGTGCATGCTCATGAGAGTGAAAGTGAAAGAGGCTGAGATGGCTGACACTTTCAAAGGTTGTAATCCTGATCATAAGAAAGAATTATTTAAAATTGTTTATGATTATGATGGATTGTTTCAAGAACCAAGAGGATTTCCCCCTAAACAGGAAATCCAACATGAGATCCATTTACAAAAGGATTATCCTTTACCGAATGTTTGCATGTACATGATGGCTTCTATCGAGGTGGAGGAGATCAAGAAACAAGTGCAGGAACTGTTAAATCAGGGAGTCATCAGACCGAGTTCTTCTCCTTGTTGCTCATCGATCGCGTTGGCGCCCAAGAAAGACAACACATGCAGAATGTGTGTAGATTGTAGGGCATTCAACAAGATCATGATGAAGAATCGATACCCTCTTCCTCGCATTGATGAATTGTTAGATCAGTTGAAAAATGTTGTTTATTTTATAAAAATGGATTTGTGTAGTGGTTATCAACAGGCTAGAATTGCAGAGAAGGATGTTTGGAAGACTATGTTCAAAACCAAACAAGGGTTGTTCGAATGGATGGTGATGTCATTCGGACTATGCAAAACTCCAACCACGTGTATGAGGGTAATGAATGATTTGTTTAGGCCTTTTCTTGATTATTTTGTTCTTTTGTATCTGGACAATATTATTGTGTACAGTAGGACATGGGATGAACATGTGTGTCATCTAAAGAAAGTGCTTAATGTTCTGAAAAGTGAAAAGTGTATTTGAAACTATCAAAGTGTGAGTTTGGGAAGACTTCTCTGATTTATTTAGGCCACATTGTTAACAATGGATAATTGAAGATAGATCCCTCTAATATGGACGCGATTATGAATTGGCCTGAGCCCACAAATTTTACAAAGGTTCGAATTTTTATGGGCACAGTATAGTATTGGAGAAGGTTCATTGCGAAGTTCTCCATTCTCACAGCCCCCTTGCATGTCTTGACTAGTGTGAAGCAGGCCTTTCAATGGGGAGGAAAACAACAGAAATCCTTCGAGACACTGAAAGAGAATATCAGCACAGCACCAGTGCTAGCCTTTCCATACCTTTAGCATCCTTTTGAAATTGAAATAAATGCCAAGGGATATGCCATGGGAACTATATTGGTGCAGGAAAGAAAGCTTTGTAAGGACTCTGGACACCACATATCTCCACAATGGTATGATATTGTCCACTTTGGGCCTAAGCCCTCATGGATTTGCTTTTGGACTTACCCCCAAAAGGCGTCATACCAATGGAGATATTTGTCTATCCTTATATACCCATGATCCTCCCCACTTCTAGTCAATGTGGGACTTTGGTCGTATACTCAACAATCCTCCCCTCGAACAAAGGACCATTGAGCCTCCCCTCAAACGATTATCCATCCGTCCACTCTCGACCAACCAGGATTGTCCGCTCCAATGCGTTGGAAGCGCACGCCTTACATGGAACACCACCTGCCTTGAGAGCTTGCTCTATCCCAGGTCAACTCCTCTTCACCGTGTGGGACCAGGACACGTCCATGAAGAATCCGGGCACACCGCCTGGCGAGCTCATCCACGGATCCCATCATGATATTATCGGGGCCCACACCTTTCATCGGCATTCTGAGGATTCATCCACTTGGCTAACTTTGGGGCATGGCTCTGATACCACTTGTAAGGACTCTGGACACCACATATCTCCACAATGGTATGATATTGTCCACTTTGGGCCTAAGCCCTCATGGATTTGCTTTTGGACTTACCCCCAAAAGGCCTCATACCAATGGAGATATTTGTCTATCCTTATATACCCATGATCCTCCCCACTTCTAGTCAATGTGGGACTTTGGTCGTATACTCAACAAGCTTGTATGTTACCATTCAGAGACTTTCTCCTAGGATGTTGTGAACTATCCCACGTATGACAGGGAGTTGTGCGCCTTGGTCCAGAATGTAAAGAAGTGGAAACATTATCTGATTGGCAAGGAGACCATCATCCATACAGATCATAAACACTTGTAGTATCTTCAATTGCAGACCAAGCTTCAACAAGCATGTCACTTCAGATGGATGCAATTCCTCCAACAATTTCATTTGGTGATAAGATATGAAAAGGGCTCTAGCAACAAAGTAGCAAATATGCTTTCTCGCCCTCTTTTTTCTGCATCTGTAGTTTTGCAAAATGATTTTTTATCGTTAGAAATTTATGTTGAACAATATGCTAACAATAGTGATTTTAAAGAAATCTAAGTAAAACTCATGGATCATAGGTGGACAATTATTACTTGCAAGGAAATCTATTGTACCACCTTGGAAAATTGTGCATACCTAGTGATGAATGGGTTCATGTAATCAGAGAGGCTCATACCTCTCTAGTGTCTGGTCATTTTGGAATTGAGAAAACTTTATGTCATTTGTAGAGGTTTTGTTCTTGGCCTCATATGAAAAACATTGTGACTCACTTTGTAAAGGGTTGTATGTTGTGTTCTGTTTCAAAGCCCTCTAATAGAAAACTTGGGATTTACACACCACTCCCTATTCCGAGTCGACCATGGGAAACTATGTCCATGGACTTTGTAGGAGGTTTGCTTATGCCTAGGAAAGATCACGACTATTTGTATGTTGTTATGGATTGGTATAGTAAAATGTGTATTTTAATGCCTTGTAAAAAGTAGGTCATTGCTGAGCAAACTGATTTATTTTCTTTCGGCACGTTTGGGTCCATTTTGGGTTGCCCACATCTATTGTGTCAGATGGAGACTCTCATTTTCTTGGGGAGTTTTGGACCAGCTCATGGAGAATGATGAACACTAAGCTGAAAAGAAGTACGAAATGTGATCCACACACTGATGGACAGACAAAGGTTATCAACCGCACCATGGTACACTTATTGCGAGGCTTTTGTGGGAAACATCCCAAGTTGTGGGATGAACAACTTCCTTATGTGTAGCATGCATACAATTGAGCAGCACATTCATCTACATAGAGCTCACCATTTGAGACATGTTTTGGCTATCTACATAGAGATCCCTTGGACATGGTCTTTGGGAAAGAGGAGGATAACAATGGACGAGATGATAGGGACAAAGCATGAAATTTCTTTCAGTGGATACAGGTGATTCATCAAGAAGTGTAGGAGCAATTGGATAAGGTTTAAGCTCGGTATAAAGGTCGACATGATAGCACCGAGTTGACCATCAGTTTCAAGTTGGGGATAGGGTATGGCTACATATCAACAAGGATAGAATGAAGGGAGAAGGGAAGAAGTTGAGACCCATCCGATATGGTCCCTTCGCCATATTGGGAAATATTGGAGACAATGATTTTCATTTTGACTTGCCTACATATATGCGAATGTACTCAGTGGTAAATGTAGAAAACCTGAAGCTTTATGAACATCCATTGATTATGGATATCGAGGACGTTGCATAGATTCCTACAGTGGATGATTTTTCACCAAAGTATCTAGATAATTTACCCAAAGACATCATACTCGACTGCAAAAATATAACTTCACAATGGGAAAATGTGGAGTACATTCATGCTGGCTTCAAAGAAATGCATCCAAGCAAAGCTTGATGGATGGAGAAGGAAAAAGTGAGGGAGAAATTTCCTGACTTGCTAATTGATTGAAATGTCTTTTGTTGGTCCAAAAGAATTAAGTGGGGAGGATTGATCCAGGAGGATCCTGGAGGATTGATCTAAGTGGATCTTCAAAAAGTACCAGTGGCATGGTAAAAGGCTCAAGACTCAAAGTGGTAGAATGTGGATAAAATTAGCATCATATAGAATTACCCGTCATCCTCATTCCAATGATGCGAATGACACTCAAATCCGAGTTCATATGAAGAAGTTAGAGAAAGTCAAAGTTGATGTTTAACTTGTCTAGGTGGCAGGAGGAATGATGTGGCATACACTCTCAATGAATGTGGAAGTGCCAAGTAGTAGGCTCCCATTTGTCCTACATTTCGCTTATCGCAGAAAAATAGCTCTTGGCTTAAGGAGAATCGGCCTCAGCAGGATCCCAATGGTGATTTAGATATCACATATCGTAGGATGGAGGAGGAACAAGTACTTAAGAATTGGCCCCCGGTGAAGCCAGGTTGCGATGTGATATAAGCGCGATCGCATATCGCACAAGTACCACTCTGATATACATGTTACTGATGGACTCTGCCAATTGCGATTTTCGAGGAGGATTTGGAAGCAATATTTTATAAACTACATTCTATTATCCTAGTGGGTTTGCGATCATCATAAAGCATGGGTCTTCTTCCAATTGTGATTGTGATGGGGTCACCTAGATGTGATATGTTATATATCAAGTTTTATATTCCCGGCAGGTTCATCATATCATAGGGCCTGTTGTCTGGGCCTGGGACAGTTCGTCGATGGTTGGAAACGTCGATAGTCTTGCTGCTGGTTTAAATCATAGTTAAAAGAATTTTTCCATGTTTGTAAGGGTTGTTTCCACATACTATTCACGGGCCCAAGAACCTCTGTGGAATACACCTACTCTCTTAACTTGATCTATTGCTTGAACTGCCCAGGAATTGACAGATTTCTACCATGCTTATAAAAGGCCATTTTTCTGTTGGAATAAGAGAGAGAGGATCAGCAGAATAGTTCAGAAGTACTGTATAGTAGACCATGACCCTATCATCAGGTCGGGACCTCACCTTCACCAACAGGGAGGTTTTGAGAAGTTTTGAAAAGCCCAATTCTCCAAATCGAGTGTTTGGATAGTGTTTTTGCATGATTTTTCACTAGGAGTTTAGTGGTTATGTCCATTTTTGAAGTTGGGATCTCCATTCTTTGTCCATCTTCCAGATTGGAGGTATAAGGATAGTAAAGAATGTTTCTTGTACTTTTATATGTTTTTATGCCACTTAGTGAATGAAGGCCTCCCCACTATTGAGCAAGGCCTGAGACGTAGTCCAAATCAGATGAATTCCATAATCAAATCATTATGTCATGGTTTTTGTATTCTTCTTATTATTTCATCATTGTTTATGTGCTATGATTATTTCAACATTGTTTACGTGCTATTAAGTTCCATGGTTAATTAACTCTTGGATATGTAATTCCAATGCATTGTAAGTAAAAGATCTTGGATCATTGATATAGATGAGAAATATTTAGTCTTGTGTCATGAGGCTTGAAAATAACTTTGAATTGATGATTGAGATATGCTTTAATTATTGATCTCTCTATGATAGAAAATATGGAATTCACTTGACGTTTAATGATCTGATTTGAAGATTGTTGATTTGTCGTGATGTCTATGCTATGTGGGCTTAATGACTTATGTGGGTATTCAAAAAATAATTTTGTATTGGCCTCCTTGTTCTTAGCATAATGGTTGAGGTATTTATAATGGTGATTCAATATGAAAATGTAACTTGCTTGACTCATCCTTGGTGTACACATTTGCACATAGTAACAGAAATGACTTATATTATGATTATGATAATGGCTTGATCAAGTTCAGATTGATAATGCATGGTTGATCACAACTTGTTGGCATAATAATAAATGAAGTCACAAACTGATATGAGCTATCCCTATCTCTTGGTTGAAAGAATTGATACTGTGATGTTTATGACTTTGACAATGGTTGTGATTTGAATTCTAAACATTGATAAGTTAACTCTGTTGATTATGTGATGGTACAACATTGATTTATGTAAGGTTGATTATGTTGCCTTCGCAAACTCCCCAATCCAGATACATTTATATTTGGCAGTTATCTAAGGAAGTCAGGATGATGATTTCTAAGGTATGGATTTAATTTTGATTATGGCTTTGGTTTTATACCCTGATGGTATCCTCTTGATAGGTGATGCACCTATGATGATATAAATAAGAGGCAGATAACTTATGAAGCTCGAAATGATGTATCATGGCATGATGAATTGATTTCTGGAATTTGGAAGGAAGTTCTATAATACAAACTATTGAACATGCTTTGAATGGAAATGAAAATCCTTGGATACTCCGTTTTGAAGTTCAAAAAATTTTGTTGAACTTGACATGGTATCCCAATATTGATTGAAGCATTGATGTTTCTTTTTAAACATCCATCTGTATATATATCATGTCCATAGAACCTTAATAAATTCATGATTGAATTAGTTCCTGCACATAGATTTGCCACCAAGCATCCTTTGAAATATGTGCATGAGATATTCTATTTTTGAGACTGAGACAGTTCTCCTATGATATGTGACTGCATGGACGTATTTTCATTGATGAATATTATTGTTAAGCTCATTTGGATGCTACTTTAATATGATATCTGCCATGATATCTTGGACAAGAGGTCCATAGTATGATTGAGGATGGGTATGATGTTGCTAGCATGGCTAGTTCTAAGGTGGGGTGAAGAAGCTCCTTAAAGAGTTGTCTGAGCATGATCTAGATACGTCATGGACGCATTGTGATAACATAGAGTGAGATCTGATTGGAAAAATGTCCCATATTTATAGTTGGAGCTGAAATACTCTCATATTTTGAGAAAGTGTAGTTGTTTGAGACAAGATTAGGCTTATGGTTGGCAACTCCTTGAGAGGGATGATGATTATGGTCATTTTTAAATATATATATTCTTATTTATGTTCTGACATGATATTTGATTTGATGTGTTGTATGAATAGGAAACATATGCTATTGAGACACGCAAATACCATATTTGAGTATGATGAGAGAAGCGTTGATTGAGGACACTGAGCTAAATCTTCCTCCTTGTCTGAGCTCCCAGGGTGAGGAATTGAGATGGAGGTCTCTTGGGGTTGAGGGAACTCTAGAGAATAGGGTAGGACCCCTATCTATTACCCATAGGCTTGAAGATGTTTCTTCCCTATCTTCATAGGTTTGGAGAATGTTGCTCCCATGTTTGGTCTTTGCAGAGAATACCTATCTTGGCATCATACCCACAAGCAGGGCATGTCGGGATTATCTCTCCTCACTTGGCCAATGAGTTGAGAGTGTACTTGGGTTGTAAAACCCTAGTCGGTTATGACGCAGGTGTTCTACAACATAACTATTCAAGGTCATCGATGGGAAGATCAGTAGGAAAGAGGATTGGTTTAGATAACCCTATGTGATTCCAGGTTGAGATTGAGCTCCTTGATGAGATCCCAGGGTCGATATGTGCTCCTCTATGTGTTTGGCTATCCTATTTCTTGATATGTGATTGTAGATGTATAGCTCCCCCATGAGGTTTTGGGTCGAGATGTGTTCCCTTATGTGATTCTAAATTGAGGTGTGCTCCTTGATGATATGCTCTTCGAAGACAATTGTTGATATTTCAAGTAGTAGCTCGCTGGAAGAAATTCCAGGTATCAACCTCATAGATAGAGGGTGGGGATCAGCATACGAGTAGGAACAATCAAGAGATAAGTAGGAATAAGAAATGGATAGATAAATATGTACATTTCTGATTTGTGATGATGAGATACATGAGGCTTTCATGGCATGATGACTACATGACAGAGATAATCAGGGATGATACGTGGTAACACTTGAAAATACAAGATTGGCATATTGATCAATATACAGATATTTCCAGGTGGAATTGTCCCTAGTTGAAAGCGAGTGTTAATTTTGCAATTGTGATCAAATTCCACCT
This sequence comes from Pinus taeda, assembly GCA_000404065.3. NCBI lineage: Eukaryota > Viridiplantae > Streptophyta > Pinopsida > Pinales > Pinaceae > Pinus > Pinus taeda. The sequence continues at coordinate 209,868 of APFE031685297.1, read as the reverse complement.
TGGACAAGTTAGATGACTAAGATTATGATTGCATTAGATTCTTCTTTTTGAGAGGACTAAATTGGATCTAAATATCACCTTATTTGGACAAGAGAAAGTTGGATTTTGAATTTATTTATTCACTAATGTATATTAGGTTGGGTCAGCCCTAAGCACATGTTATATTAAACAGGTCGGCCTCAACCCCAAGTGGACCCTCATGAAATCCTATAAATAGGAGAGATGTCAAGCTCATTTGGAAGAATTGATCAAGCCATCTGATATTCTCTTATTGTCTTGGTTCACATAGGTATGTCGGAGGAAATTTCGCCAAGGGTCCAAAATCTCAGGGGTGAAGCTCACAATAATCTAGTGTTTTTTTATTCCTAGATGCTACTACAAAACTAGGCATTTTAGTCCCTAGACATTGGCACACAGTGGTCTAGAAAGCATCTAGAGAGCCCTAGACACTGACATAAAATCCCATGGGAGTGTCTAGAGTTTTAAAGACATATCTGGAGGTATCGGTCCTTGGACGCTCACAAAGAGTGGTCCTTAGAACGTCTAGGATGCCATAGACACTCGCACAGAAGCCTTATGAGAGAGTCTATCATTTGAGGCATATCTAGGTATGTTTGACCAGAGACGCCCTCATCTAGTTCACTTAGTAGCGTCCATATTTGTTCAAGATGACATCTTCCAATTCTATAGGGAGCATCTAGGACTGATATAGACGCTCTCACAACACCTCCTCCCTGCTTCTGAGACTCAAATATGATATTTCAATATTCCAATGATCCCACTCAGTGGCAACAGTGTTCAGCTCAATGTTAGCAGTATCCAGTAGTTGAGTACAGTTAGTGACAACACATTACAAGCATCAAAATGAGGGTTTTGGTTATAAGAATGATTAGATATGTTTCATGGATATCATAGTTGTTTTTTTGAATAGATAAAGTTATGAATCATTGTACTCTATTTTTCTTAATCATTTGATGATGATCTAAGAAGAAGAATATTTGCAAGTGTTTCCCCATAGTGGGTTTTTCCCTAGTCTCAGACTAATCCTAGTGTCTTTGTGTGTGTGCATGCTTTTCTTCTATTGTTCCTTTATGTTTTGTTGCATTGATGGTGATGATGTTGTTCTTTCTATGTAATTTCATATGATGATGAATAATGGTGTAGATAAAAATAATCTAATGATGATATGGGGTGATCTTAATGTATTAATGAAGAAATCAAATTATCAAAGCAAAGAACAATGTAGCCCTATGAAAATTTAACACATATTGACGAAGGCACTAGAGGTGATGATGCACTACATTAGGGACTTTCCAGTTCGGGTCAAAGCTATCTCCATGGAGTTCAGAGCTTGGCACACTTACATTACAACTTAGCTCCATAAGGAAGAAAACGTCTTATCAATTTGATGAGTCTTTGTCCCATTATCAATTTTGTCTTATATAGTTTTCGTCTCATTTGTAATTTGTCTTATGTAATAAATGATATGTAATGAATTCCAAGGGACACATGTGGAATGTGAATAGCCACACATTGGAATGTAATAAGTCATTACAAACTATGAATAGTCATAGAAGTCGAAGAGTCATAAGGAATCTCAAAGGTTATTGTTGCTTCTTATAAATAGTTCGTCATAACTCAAGCAAAGGGCTTGGATTCTAGAGATATTACATTGCCTTCTCTTGTAATACATAGGAGATAGATCATTCTTTGGAGAAGTAAGTTGTGGCTTTGTGTTCCACTATTGGATACAATGTTTCATTTATGTAACTATGTATGTGGGATCTTACACTTTTAATCAGAAGCTCAATGAGTCGACACTTCTTCATACATGTATCGTAGATATAGTAGGACTATTCTTGTTATGTTTATGGTATATGTTGATTTAATTACATAATAAGTTATTGAACTAATTCATTGCTTAGCTATGGCTATTATTGAATGGGTGTAGTTATGCTTTAACAATTGTTGTTTATTATGTGGACTAATTTGCAGGTATTCAACAAGCCTTTCCCTATCTTCTTGGGGCCCCCTTTAGGATAGTACTATTACTTTTCTAATGGGTGACTCATTTTCATCTCCAGCCATGGAATTCTCACCCATACACTTTACATTGGGTGTCCCACAAAGCTCGCATCCTTGGTGCCCCAAAGAAGTGTTGTGTTCTCTTGTGCTTCATGTGGCTGGATCGTATGACTAGATGGGACTCCTACACCAAATGGTGTGAGGTCTAATTAGGACTTCACACTAGGGTGATCCCATTACAATGTAGAAGGTATCCAACACCATCAACAGAAAGGTAAGTGCTCCAATCCTAAATTTGATATAAGGGATTTGCATAAACAAGAAATTTTTTTTCTCTGTAACTTCTAATTCTATTAACTGGAAATCAAAATATTTTTACATATGTCGGTGGCTGCAAGGGCAAAAGCCCGAAAGCCATTAACATTACAAAACTGCCCCATTATGATAAGAACCGAGGAGAATCAGAGACATACAGCCAATTGAATTGGCTTTACAAGCATACAGAGAATGATAGACAAGAAGAGAAACAGAAAACCAGAACTGGTAGCAAGGGTCCAGGAAAAGAACAGACGCCGCGTCGATGAGAGACCCAAAACTGGAGTTGATGCTATCAAGCTGAGCCATGGCCAAAATTCCTGGGCAATGCTCCCTAAGCATCCACCGAAGAACAAAAAAAGGCAAACCGCACCGCAAGTTATTCATTTTTCTCAGATTCCCCCTGTGTCTCCTCGGCATCCTGACACGCATCATCCTGACTGAGAGGCTCCTTGCCTTCCATCACTTTGCCTTCCATCACCTTGTCGGCGGTTCCTGCATCAGTCTCTACTTTGAATTGATCACATTCAACCAGGGGAGGGATAATGGGGGGCAGATTGACCTGCAGAACAGGTTCAATCTCCCTCTTGATACCCAGAGAATCCTCGGTCGAGGAGGGCTCACTACTGTGAGAGGGATTGGGAACAAGGCAGGAGAGGGGCGACCTGGTTTTCTTCTTCTGTCATGAGAATGGTAATCTAGGCAGAAATCAAAGGCCGGTTCAAGTTTCTCTAGAATTTAAAATGGGTGGATTGAAAGGCACTATTAGGAATCGGCTTGCGAGGAGGATTGCTGGGTGGAGGGTCCTCAGGAGAGGAAGAGAGGTTGATGGGCGAAAGCGCGGGGTTGGGCCGAGGATTTACTGAGGGTCGCTTTCCACTGCCAGGGTGGTCACCCGAACGAGACCGCTTCCTTGGGCACTTCATATTACCAACAGACACAGAAAACTCAAAAGAACAGAGCCTAAACCCAGAAGAGTGCACCAAATGAACTAGAGGCTCGTAAGAGAAAACAAAAGAGGCTTGAGACCGAGAAGCAACGCAGATATAACTGATATTGCAGTTAATAAACCACTTACCCCAAGCCACCGAATGAGTTCCTCTGTGCAGCGCGCAGGTAAAATTGAGGTGCTACAAATTCAAACCCGAACAAGCTTGAATCTCACCTCTGAAAACGGGTGCGTTCTCACCTTCACAACATAGCTGAAAACAAAACTGAGAACCAAAAGCCTGAACACTGGAAGTGGAAAAAACGAAAGGGAACACCATGTATATAACCCTCAATAGGCAGCTTCAGGCCTCGTCCTGCATTAATGGCGCCGATTGCCCTAACCTGCAGCCATAAAAACATTCCTCCCGTGATCGAATGTAATCTGGGGCTCCACGCTGCAAAGCAGGTGGCGGTACCTGGGATAATTAAATTGCATGAATAGCCTTGATTACCAGGACGTCACCCAGATCCAGGAGTGCATCATCAGGCTCAGGCCTTTCCTCCTGCACCAGATTGTTGAAGCCAAGAAGTTGAGATTCCGATAAGAGATTTGATGGAGATCCAACAAGAAGATGCCGTCCATTGTCAACTCCCAAGTTAGCAAGGAGGTCCGCAACTTTGTTCCCATCTCTTCGAATGTGAGTGAAGGAGATCGCCCTGTTAAAACTAATCCATCGCTCAATATGCAATAGTCGTTGAGCCATTCTCCAGCTATTGCAAATTTTGGAGGAGGGGGAGCCCTGAAGGATCCTCGAGACCATTTGAATGAGGATTTGAGAGTCTCCCTCTATGAGGAGCGAAAAGAGATTCCTTTCTTGTGCTATTAGAAGCCCTTGCCAAAGACCTTCTAACTCAGCAGAATTGTTGGTGTCCCATCTATGAGAGCCCAAGAAGGTTATAATATTGTCTCCTTTATAGTCTCTGATAGTTCCTCCAAATCCTGAGTTCCCTGGGTTACCCTTGGATGCACCACCAAAATTAAGTTTATACATGTCTTTTGGGGGAGGTGACCATTTCACCAAAGAGGAGCCTTTTGGGGGCTTTGTTCCCTTGATCAACTGGTTTTTCTTTCTGTGGAATTGCCAATTATTCCAGGTTGATTGTTCCTGGGGGAGGGTGGGGAGATCCTCCTGGTACCAAGTTTTTAGAGATATGGTTTCTTCAATGTTTTGCTTTATGATTTTCCATATCTCATCCAGAGATTTGGATTGGTCTTTAAAGATTCTGCCGTTTCTCTCTTTCCAGATGGTCCAAGTTACAAAACCTGGGATGAGCTTCCAAAGGAAATTTAGTAATTTTCTTTGATAGGGGTGGGGGTCCCAATTGCGTATTGTAGCCGTTACGTCTCCATTCATCCCTACCTCTTTCTGACAACGAAAATTTATTTTTTGCCAAAGCGTATATGCTAACGGGCAGTGATACCAGAGGTGTTCAATTGTCTCTTCTTCTTTTTTGCAGATGAAGCATATGGAGGGACCAATAAATTTTCTCTTCCTCAAGTTGTCCCATGTAAGAATCCTTTTGTGGCATAGAAGCCAAAGAAAGGTGGAGATTTTTGGCCAAATGGAAGGATCCCATATCTTGCTCCATAGCATGTCGGGCCTGATTTGATCTTTAATGAGTAGATTGTAAGCCTCTTTGGTGGAGTAAGTGCCTCTTTCTTTATATCCCCATCTGAGAGCATCTTTTTCTTTGGAGTACGGCATTTTCCTTTTTGTTAGTTCTGTGTCCAGAGTTTGCTATTCTTGTATAGTCCCGTGAGTTATGATCTGAGATGCTTTGTGCCATTCTCTGTAGTCTTGTTGGGAGGTAATGCTCCAGAAGTTTCCAACCTTGATTAGGGGATGTAGATCCTGTTCCGGGGGGACAATATTCGGGAAAAGGTCTCTTAGTTTGGGCGACTGTTGCCAAGAGTCATCCCAAAATCGAGCCTGGTCACTTTTCACATCCCAAAAACTGTGCTGCTGAATTAGGTTCCTGTGAAGTTTTTCCGTGTTCCAAATAATTGAACCATTGCACATCTCTGATATTCTTATAAGTTCCTCTCTAGGACAGTTTCCCACATATTTGGCTATCCATAAAATAGCCCAAGGAGTAAGAGGGCCCGAGAGCCATCTCCACCAGATTCGAGCGCCCATGACCGCATTGCTGTGAGTCAGATCTCTTAATCCAATGCCACCTCCTTTTTTTGGAAGACAGGCAGTTTCCCATTTGACGAGTGCCCATTTGCGATGAAGTCCACTGCTGCCGCAGAGAAAATCCCTCTGGATAGCTTTAAGTTCTTTGAGAACCCATTTCGGAGCTTCCATAATGGAAAAAAGGTAAAGGGGCATGGCTTGAAGGATGCCTTTCATCAAGACAAGATGGCTAGCCATATTGAGAGATCGATGGGTCCAAGAGGAGAGCCTAGCTTCCAGCTTGTCTAAGAGAGATCTCCAGGAAGAATGCTTCAAGTTGGAGGCTATGAGGGGGGCTCCCAGATAAGTAGAGGGGAGTTTGGCTGAGGAGAAGCTTAGGATGTGTAAGATGGCTGACTGGATAACAGAGGGAGTATGAAAAAAGAAAATTTGAGACTTGGACTGATTTATAGAAGCACATTAGGCTTCTGAAAAATCTGCTAAAAGAGATTTGAGATGCCTGGCTTCCTGGACTGAGGGGTGCCCGTAGAGCATGGTGTCATCCACAAATTGTTGGTGAGTGAACACAGGGGAGTTGTGAAAGGAGAGACCTTTGAGACGAGCAGCTTGCTGAGCATGCTTGATACTTCTCCCAAGACCTTTCGCCATTATGATAAAGAGGAAAGGGGAGAGGGGATCGCCTTGCCTGATGCCACGGGAAGGATGAAAGGTTTCAGAGGGAATACCATTAATTAGAACCGAGAAGAAGGAGGATGTTATGAGGCTCATAATCCATCGAACCCAGGAAGCATTAAAACCAAAAGCCAATAGAATATTTTCAATGTAATTCCAGCTGAGGCTATCAAAAGCTTTTGAGAGATCAAGTTTAAGAAGCATACCTGGCTTCTTGGAGATCTTTAGGGAGTGAATGATTTCATGCATAAGGATGATCCCATCCGTGATCTGCCTGCCTTCCACATATCCAGACTATTCTAGTGAGATGATCAAAGGAAGCAAAAGCTTTAGTCTGGTGGCTATAATTTTTGAGATTATTTTGTAAATTATATTGCAGAGAGCAATCGGCCTGAACTTATCCGGCTTACGAGGCTTCTCCACCTTAGTAATCAGCGCTATGAAAGTGGCATTTATCCCTGGAAACATCCAACGAAGAGAGCGTGACTCTTGCACGACCTGCCAGACCTCATTCTTGATAAGGTCCCAGAAGTTGTGGAAAAAGTTGGAGGTGAAACCATCCGGTCCTGGGGCTTTGCCAGCTTTTAGTTGTTTAACTGCTATTTCCACTTCTTGAAGATCGACAGATTTGAGGAGCATCTAATTATGCTCATCTGAAATGAGTTTGGGGATTTTGCTTGTGATATTTTGAATGGCTTGAGAATGGTCACTGATTTGTTCTTTGTGCACCTGCTTGAAGTAGTTGAGGAGTTCGGCCTCTATCTCTTCATGTTTTTCAACTTTAGTGCCTTGCTCATTTTGGATGTGGGTAATATTATTGTGCATTCTGTGCTGGATTGTGGTGTTATGAAAGAATTTGGTGTTTTTTTCACCCTCTTTAAGCCACCTAATTCTTGATTTTTGCTTCCACAACGTTTCTTCCTGCTTTTCTTTTTCCATAAGTTTCCTTTCAAGGGTTTTTTCCTGTTCTGCAAGATCATCGGTTCTGCCAAGAGTAATGATCTTTTGCTACAGTTGCTTCATGTCCTGTTCAATGTTTGCTTTCCTGTGAAAGATATTGCCAAATGTAGTTCGATTCCAATATTTGATCTTGCCTTTGAGGTGCTTGAGTTTTTGTTGAAATTGGAACATTTTGGAACCTGGGGGTGAATTAAAGCTTTTCCATTCTATGTTGATGAACTTATGGAAGTCTAGATGAGTCAACCAGAAGGCTTCAAAGCGAAAAGGTCTGCGAGTATTGTTCCCCAGTCAGGACCAATGAAGTGAAATGGGCCAATGATCGGAGCCAGTAAAGGGCAAGATAGAGACTGCAAAATCCCCCCCAAGATGAATGTCATTATCTAAGAGAAGAAACCTGTCCAACCGAGATGCAATTTGGAAGCTTCCTGCTTGTTTGTTGTTCCAGGTAAAAATTCCATTATTGAAAGGGAGATCAGTGAGCTAGTTATTTTGAATGAAGTCCTTCAAGAGCCTTCCTTCTTGAGAGCTTCTGGCCCTACCTCCTCTTCTTTCATCCATTCTTGTGATCATATTAAAATCTCCACCTGCAATCCAAAGAGGAAGTGGTCTTTCCTGATTAAGAGTCGAGATGGAGTTTAGGATCTCTTCTTTTCGTTGAGTTTCCTGTGGGAAGTAAACATTGGTTAGGAGTCCGTATTGGTTTGTTCCTAAAATGTGAAAAGTTGCTTGGAGGAAGTTCCTGTGAGCATGGAAGTTGGTGAGCTCCATAGATCTGGAATCCCATATGATGGCGATGCCTCCTAAGGCTCCATTTGCATCAACTACTATATTATGACTTCCAGGCCAGAATTTATTGGCTAGTTTGTCCAGCACGATGGAGTCGCACTTTGTCTCTTGCAAGAATATAACCTGAGGGTTTTCTTGCTTTACCATGTTTTTGAGGAGTCGAGTTTTCCTGGGGCCATTAAGCCCTCTGATATTCCAAGAAATTAGCTTCATTGAGAAAGATTGATTTCAGGACTAAAGTACTTAGTTAACTTGGCATATCTGCCTGAATCCACTAAGATTTGCCCCACCTTAATTGTTCTTTGAAGAACGATTTTTCTACCTCGCTTTTTAATGTCCTTGGTAATGAATCTTCTGTCCCAAGATCTTCCTGTTTGAATACCTAAATATTTTTGCCTTTGTGCTCTTGATAAAACTTCTTCCAGGTTTTTGATAAATCCCCAATACCTATTGTGTCTTTTTCTTCATCCATAAATTGAGAGTAATCTTGTTCTTCCATTGGTTCTTCTTCTGTACCTATAGCTGAGATTGGAGTCTCCATTGGTCTGTCTTGGGTATTCCATGATACAACTTTTTGTTTATCTGAGGTCGAAGCTTCCTTACCATGAGTATCTATTGGTGACAAGGTGGATCCTCCTTTTTTTCTTATTGTCATCGTTCTTAGGTTCTGGTTCTGACAAATTCGGTTGAGTTTCTGATTGATATGCTAGGGCTCCAAATTTGTTGCTGGTGGATGGCTTTGGTTGACTGGTTTGCGCTACTTTTGGTTTTGGGGATTGCTTCTTATGTGCCCTTCGACGACTAGCCACCTTGATGAATCCAGTTCCGTCTGAGACTTCCGGATCTGAAACAGGAGAGGGTTTCTGAGTTAAAGGGAAATCTCTGAATAAGTGCCCAAGAGCAAGGCATCTTTGACAGCGAAATGGCACATGTTCATAGTCAATAATTTGTAACCAATCCTTGTGAAAGTAAGATATATTTACCGCATCTGGAAGAGCTTGGTTGAGATCCATATAAACACAAATTTTGACATAAGAGGTATATTTACCTGTCTTCGTTTCTTCTGCAGTTTTGACAAACTCACCTAGAGTGTTTCCTATCGCTTTCAGAGAGTCTTCCTCCCAAAATTCTGCAGGGAGTGAATATAGGCAAATCCACACTGGAGCCCAGCTGAGGTCCACCGTATCTGGGTTGAATCGTTCTACCCAACCTTTGAGAAATAATCCAGTAGCATTGAAGAAGTAAGGTCCGCCATCCAGGACCATATTTCTGTCCTCCAAGCAATTGAAAATAGCTGTGGAAAAACGTTTCGGTCCCAGCTGCAAGGTGATGTGCCCCTTTGGGTGCCATTTTGTGTTTATCCAGCTTCACAGTGCTCTTTCGGTCGGCAACATCCCTATGAACTTCCCTATTAGAGCATGGTCTTTCATAAATTGTATTCTTGCTTCAATACGATGTCGAGGCAGCTCAACTCTTGGTCGAATCACAGCGACTGGTTTGCATGTCGTTGAATGAACCTCTCGCGCTTTTTCTCCTTGTCTTGCATGCTGGTGTTCCTGATTACTGTTGTCTCCATTCTGGTTTGGGTTTTCCTTCTCTGCCAAATTCTCAAACATTTCATTGTCATTTTGTGGGGGAGGTTCTTCACCTCCCCCCGACTGGGGTTCCATACGAAGTGTAACCACAGTCCGTAAGGCGAAGATCTATTTCAATCCTTGTCCACTGAACACAGCAGAATGAAAAAGCCTACCGTCACTGCAGGTGCAGAGGGACAGAGCCTGCCCTTGCTACAGGTGCTCAAACCCTAGTTTCCGCCATCGCCCAACATTCAGTTCATCCAATACCCATTTGTACTGTTATCAACCATAACACAGATTTGGATCTCAAATCTTTACATAAACAAGAATTAGTCAAATAGGAAATTTTTATTTAATCAAAATACGAATCTTGAAATTTAGGAAAAATGTCTTGGAAATACCAAAAGTATTTCAAGAATGAGTTTACGTCCAGTGAAACAATGCAGAGAAAAGAATCAGGCGAGAATGTCCAGATCCGATGTTGTTCAAGGATCTTATCACTATTGTGAGAACCTAACATAACCATCAACAGAAGTTGAAGTGCCTCAACTCCTTGATAAGCCCTAAAACTTTTAAAAGTTGAATAATTAAATTTTGACAGTTGAGTCAGATCATGAATTATATGTGGATAGTTACTATTAGTTAATGTAATAAGATCACAATTATCAAGACGGAAGCCATCTACAACACTGGTTTGATCAGATTTTTCTACCTCAACAAACAAATTACTCAAGTCATAAGGTTTTTCTAACTGCATTTATGAGAATGTACAGATCAGATAAATTTCATCAATAACATGAACTAAAGAATTATCCCCATGCAAGACTGGTGATTGTAAGGAATGAAATTAATGCTCAACAATTTGATTTTTTTCTTCTGCATCATGCTCAACATTACCACCTTATGTCAACTCAAAGTCCTTCTCATGAGATCGTGGATTAAAAAAGAATGGCATATTTTCATCACGAGTTACTTCATTATGAACAATAGAGCATAAGGGATAGTCAAATGAGGAGGAAGTTCCCATGAGAATATTTTCTTGAGAAATTGAAAGATTGTTCAATATACCTGAGCATTCATTAATGGGATCATGTTCATTAAAATGATGATTTTCCAATGCTTTAGATTGATTAAATATCTTGATTTATTTTGACTGATCGTTGAGATCACTAGATTCAAGATCAATCATGAATGAAGGAACAATATCTTGACATGGAGGATTTTGAAAGAGAGAAGAAAGATTAAAATAATCTTCACACTCCTATCCCTCTACCTTCAAAATGTGGCCACTATGCACCTGATCACCATTTGGACCAACAAATTGAAAGTCAAGAGTATCTGAAGGACTAACTAGTGTAGAAAATTGGTCAAGCGAATCTGGGCACAAAGTACCATGAAATGTAGATGATAGAGGATAATAGGTATTCCTTGAAGAAACAACTCTTTTATGGTATTATATTCCAAATTACAGTGATCTTTAGGAATCAAGGTATCAATATTCACCTTAGGATCCATAGACTTACTAGAACATTTAAATTGTTCCTATGTAAAGAGATAAAATGAGGATGGGATGAATGGAACAACAATCTAATTTTTGAATTTGTTAACTTCAACAATAACACGAGAGACAATTTTTTTAGGAAATGAAAAGGGAAAAGGACAAGGGACAAAATGAATAGTACGTTCCTCCTCTAAGATTAGAGGTGTCTCATGATTAATAAAATTTGGAATTAGGAAAGAACTATTAGCCAAGGATTTAGATTCAAACTGTTTAAAGAAGATTTGAACCAAGTGTTGTGATCTAAATGGAAAAATGAATCCACCCATGGTATTCATCCACCCATAGTATTCATTCACCCATGGAATTTACCCATGGTATTTTAATTAGCATCCACCCATGGTATTATCCACCCATAGAATTTACCCATGATATTGTAAGTGACTTCCACCCACGGTATTCATTCACGAGAGAAAATTTTAAGAACCATCCTAAATTTATATGTATAATAAATGGGTGAATCCCCATGATACATAGGAAAAATGGAAGGCGATTGTATCAATAATATAATACGTATATATAATTTTTTTGGTGAATCTCTCACTAGATTATATTACCTTGTAAAATCAGGGTGAATATTTCACAGAATTATAAAATTTTGTAAGAACTTAGCGAATCTCACTAGATAATAAAGACTTCGTAAAGGGCTAACAAAATTTATAATGAGTATTTCTTGTATTGACTTCAAGCCTTTTTAAGCAATCCATAAAAAACCAAAACAAGTATATTCCTAGATCAAAACACTAGCAATAAAGGGTTTTAGGTTTCCATAATACTAGTAATAGAAGAATAAGGATGGGGTTTGTTTATTTGTTTTTTCATGTTGGTATATCATCAAGTTGCTATTATTTCTAAACAATGAATGAATTCAATAAAATCGGATAGGTACAAACCAATTCACTTTAGCTTTAAAATATCTCATCTATTAATTTTATTCTTTCACATTTTTTATCTTCTAACAAATAATATAAAATAAAAAAACGTTGAGTATTAAACTTGCTTTTTATAAAATAATAAAGCCTTGAGTATTAAACTTGTTTTTCATTTTCAGCATATCTCATGAATAACAAATCTGTCATGTGCTTGTTACATATTCTTGCTCCATGCTTTTATTTATTGCTCACGTAGTTTTCATTCTTGATCACTCTATACCTCAAGTGAAGAAGAGTTAATTAGGAAAAAAATTCCATGTAATGGCACTCATGACAAACTGAAACATGTAAAGCCATATGTTATCATGGTTGGTAGAAGTAATATTGTTATGGGACTCATCCTCTTATAGTTTCTTTTGCAAGGATTGTCTCCTTGGGGTCATATGCATTCCTCTCTCTCTAATCATTCTAATAATTTTATATTTTCCAACCAACACTAGATATCAATGTTGACTATGTAACTAGCTATTCAACCAAAAAACTATTTTTCTCTCATACATGCAATCCCTATTTATGCATTGCTTTCCAATGAACTTTTAATGCACTACATTATAATTCAAAAATTAAGTAAGAAAAAACAATTTTGTAAAGTGCACAAGGGATTAACTATTACTTGTTTTATTTATACTAGGTGCATGGGCTATCTAGTTAAGCAGTCGTTGCATAATTCATGTCAACTAGAAATCCTTACGTCAAAGCTTTATGATAGTGATGATAAAATTTTGATCGATTGATCCTAGTTTTAAACAAAAAATCATATTGCAATTTCCACTAAAGAAGTGGGGAGAACTTAATAAGGAAGGGTGATAGATTCACAATATTTTTATATCAATAAGTGTCTATCTCATTAAGTGTACAACTTTTTAACAACTAGCTTAATAATCACCATTGCAACTTCACCTTTCTTTTGTGCTTCTTTCTTTCTAATTACCCAAGGTGGCCATCGAATTCACAATAGGACTAATGTTTGACCACTTAAAAAGGTATTTCCATTGTTGCCTAGTAATTCAAAGGTTGTATGTATGACTAATGTGCAAGCATATAAAAATATATTTCAAATATATACAAGTCCAAGAGGTTAACTCAACTAGTTGTTTCCAATATTGTTGGACTTTTGGCTAGTTCTATGCCACTAGCTACCAAAATCAAATCTTCCTAGATGAAAGACATTAATCAATGTTACAAGTTTATTAGTTGTATCATCCAAAAATATGGTGGTGTCACTTGGATATGTTCATGTGAATGTCCTAAATATATATATATATCTAGATATATATATATCCAAATAAAAAAAAGACTTGTATACATCCACTATACATCATTGATGCCATGATTCACTCTACTGTTTAACCCATTTTAACATTTCCTCTCTTGTCCTTTTTTTCTAAGCGTTAAATTGCATTGTGATTCATCTAGAACAATATTATTTCCCACTTCAATACCATTAAGAAAATACTTCACTTAATAAAAGTAATGAGATTACTACCATTCCATTTTATATTTTTTAAGAAAATGAGCATTGATACCTAACCTATCCTGACACTTGGTCCTTAAAGAATACAAATTTTCCATAAGTTCCCATTCCTCTATTTGGAATCTAGTGTCCAAAAACACCCTCACCACCCAAAAACGTGAACACAAGTGTTGTGAGAATACACTTTTGTGTTGCAACGCTCACCTTCTCTTGAGCTTTAGAGGCAGCGTGTTTTTAGCTTTCATGATATGGAAGGTTAATTTTATTTGAAATTTCCACAAAAATAAGGTCTTCCACAAATATACTATTAAATTATTTTAGTTAAACTTTTAATTAAAATTCCTTAAACATTCTTAAAAAGTGTATTAGTCTTTCATAGGCTTGCACATGGTTCTTGTTCTCCCTCCTTTTGAAAATGATCTACCCATCCCAACTTTAAGTCTCTTTGTTAGGATGCTAAAATTTATAACCTTAGATGGAAATGATATTTTAATAGAACATGAATACAAGTGAAATTAGTATTAGCTTTATTTTCCTCTTAAATACTTTCATATCAAGAGTCTAAAATACAATGACCTTAAATGAACTATAACTTATTGCATTAACTTATTAAAAAATATTAATATTATTTTTTACATTTTAACTTCCACACTCTATAATTTTGTTGATTTATAATTTCAAATACATGATAGTGAAGGCTTGCACAATATTGGCCTTTATAAAATTCAGGACTTACATGCTCTTTTATTTTCTTAAACTTTCCTATAAAGTGTTGTAAATGGAAATTACGCATGACTAAGTCACCGGGTTGGAAGAATTTCAAGATTGAAGTTTGAAATTTACCACATAATGGAAAAAATTAAGATACATACAAAATGTGAGCGGAAAATATAAATACTTCTTCATCATTTTGTCAATCAAACCTTTGCTTAACTACCAAGTTTCTTTATTCACTTAAATTCGCCACATAATGGAAAAAATTAAGATACATACATGTATGATTGAAAATATAAATACTTCTTCATCATTTTGTCAATCAAACCTTTGCTTAACTACTAGGTTTCCCAGGCTTTAAGATATCCTCTAATGATTACAAGGAAGACAAACAACCAAATGTAATTGTCTTGTGATGAACTAACTTGATAAGATTTCCTAGTTTGCAATTGAGTGCAATTAGCTTCCTTAGCTTGAAATTGAGCACAATTAGCTTCCTTAGTTTGTAATTAAGTGCAATTATCCTCCATAGTTTGAAATTTAACATAATTAGCCTCCCTAGTTTGCAATTTATTTTGATTAACCTTCCTACCTTACAATGTAGTGCAAGGGTCCTTCCTTGCTGGCAATGTATCATAATGATTTTTGTTTCCTGGAGGCATCTTCCATGGAAATTTACAACTATCACATCGAATACACATAAAGAAGCAGATAATGTCAATATTGTTGCAATTTTCCATATAGATTCCACATTTCAAGAAGAATGAATCTATTTTTCTCCCCCATTTGATTAATTCAACATCATTTTACGGACGTCAAACCATATTCACATACTAGACAATTTGGCATTTCCAATTGGTGTACAAGTGAGAATAATCTCACAATTTTCACATATTTTAGTATAATTTCAACTATCAAGTTCACTTTTGAATGGATATCAAACTAGTTCCAATTAAATCCTAAATTTAGTGCCCACTCAATGGGTGCAACATGCTCTCAAAGAAGGATTATATAACCTCCTACAGTCTTACTAAGTCATACAAAATCATCAGCCTCCTAAAAATCCAGAGAAGTGTATAGGGATAACATTGCAATAGTTATGAGTCCAAAAGCATTTCATTTTCTCTAGTAAAAGATGTGTCTAATGGGAAGCTTGAGTCAATTTTTTTTAGGTAGGATGCAAATCAGAATTATATTCTAATGGCTCAACGTGGAAAAACTATCATTATGGAGGATTTAGAATTTCAATGGTTGGATTCTATGCAACTAAGGACTCCAAGGAAAACAACTCAAAATCTAGAGTTGTACAAAGGTATCTCCCAAAAACATTGCAACTAATACAAATTTGCCACCAATTCTCTCTTTTAAAATATAATCATACAAAAGATAATAGGGTATCACAAAAGCATCAATAACATGTAGATCAAGCGAATGGATGGTTTCTTGTATTAGAGTTTAAAGGGAGTTGCAATACATGTAATTATTAAGATACCTCAAACTACTTAGAATCATACACAACTATTGACACTTTCCCATTTAATATGTCAAAATATGTTGTACATAACTAGCCTAACTAGTATACTTACAACAACAATGGAAACGACTTTCTTCAACACCAAGGACTAAATTACAAACACACTTACGTACAGAGGGGTCATTGAATATTTTAAGTGAAATTTTGAAATAATTTTGCATGGAATGTTTCTTTGCCAGAGGAATATCAAGAGTTGGGTGAGTCCTAGGAAAGTTGTCCCATATGGTTTGCACTACCACACATGATTCATTATCCCACCATTCCCTAGCTCTAGGTTTTTCCTCTGGCCCATGATATTTTGAGGCATTATCAGTTAATTTTATTCACTGATGTTTTTTTCATAAATCTTCTCTTATAAGTGATAAACATGGAAAATCCTAGAAGTTCTGTGAATGAGAACAGGGACAATTGAAAGTTGCAAATGCCAACTCTCAAGGATAATTAGTTTCATCATTCACAAGCCAAGATTCTCGCTATTTTGAAGTTCAAATTTGTAAGGAAGGCATAACTCGAGTTTCATTTTGTTCTTCTATTGGAGAAGTGGTCTCTATTAAGTCAGATTTTATCCTTGGAGGGGTAGCTCGAACTCCTAATGAAAACCTCAAGTTTCTTTGCAGTTGGACGAACCATATTTTCTTGGGCTCTGTATAGGTGGGTTGCATTAAACATATCATTTGTGGGGCCTATTCTCTTTGTAGCCAGACTCCACACCGATCTGTTGGATGTGGGGACTATACCTAGTGTGTGGATGTCAATTAATATGGTTCTGAAGGTTCGTGGGCATAATTTGAGACTTTGGTAAGTTGTATTACCACAACTAGATGTAGCTGTGATTTACACTATTGCGTGGAGGATATATGGACCCTTTGGGACTAGTTAACATATGGAACAAGTGTGAAGAAATTGTGTGTATTAGTTAGGAGCCTTGGACAAGTTTCACTGCCTATTGTGCATGTAATCTTGGTAGGATTGGAGACTTGTAAATCTTAATGCAATCAAATACAAGAAACTGTGCTTCTAGAATCTATTTCATTGTGATATTGTTTTGAGTTAGTGGTCAAAATTTCATGTATCAGTTGTATGTAAGTTATTGAGTAATGAATATATCAGATTGAACTATTTTGGGGTTTCAATGATATGTTATTTGTTCACTATCATAAGATAACACCTACAACAACATCTATATGATGTGTTTGAGAAAATTTCTAACTGAAATATTCACTGAAAAACTCAAAAATTTATGGTCAATTGGAAGGTTTCCTTGTTTGGAATTTCACACCTAGTTATAAGTGTTCCGGGTGGAAGCATCCTAGGGATTTGGGTTAGAACCCCAACATAGCAGAAGCAAACTATAACAAGAAGCACTCATACAGCTCAGGAAAAATGCTTATATAATCAAACTATGTAAGAGAAATCATACCAATATTTCCTTCGTTCGAGTAGGTCCAGCCGGGTTCAGACCCTCTGCAACTCCTGATGTTCTTCAAACCTGAAAATCATTCAATTCGAACATACATAGCAGTATAGAAGTAAAGCATATTCACGAAATTGATTTTATATCATATAAACAAATGATTGATCATATATCAAAACATCATTCATATATGAATTAAAACATAATTTGATGCATAAACATAGTTAATTTCATAAACAAGACAACATTTCTTTTATTGCAGTAAGCTATAAATAACATAGAGAGAATTCACCCGAGTCTTCTTCTTTTGTCTCCAAGTGGAACCGTCCTCCGAATTCATCCTATCCTAACCTTCAACAATCTTCTTCCATAACCAATACCATGATATCTCAAGCGAAAAGAAGGATATCTATAATCAAGGAAACAAGGGTTTCCTATAGCCTAGGGAAGTGCATGAGGCACAAGGATTCATCAAAATCAGTGAGGGATAATCTCAGTATAATAACTCTATCTCTTCTCCTCCTTATGGCCTTCCCATAGAAGTCTATTTATGCTTCTCCCAATTTGTTTTTGAGTTGGAAAACAGTTGAGCCATGAGCAATAGGAGGTAATCAACAGGTAAAACCCGTGAACTCCACCCATAATTAAGGAAATTTATTTTTTTTAATTTTTTTAATACATATACACGAGTTGGGTATTGACTGACCCACATGTACATGCTTTTAGCACCAGTAAAAGTAGCATAGAGGGAATAAAACATTGTTTTTTATATATTTGGACCAAGTCTAGAAGGATGGGTTTCTCTAGGCCATAAACGAAGCATCACAAATACTAAGAGTGGAAAATGGTGCAATAATAGATGCCCCCAATATATGAGGTCAGAAGGGGTACATGTGGCCAAAATGTATTAAGTGTATGGAAATAATCATGTCGAGACTGAGAAGGACTTCACCAAAATTCAGCCTGCCAAGCCATCAAAAGAGATCAGAAAGAAGTTGTTTTCTGAGGTGGGCATACCCACGCTCAGAGAAAGCAAAGCATGTCCACATATCAAGTACAAGCATATCCAATATGTATACAAATATAAAGGAACTGAAAGTACATAATGGATCATCTGATCATGATTGAAAAAGTACATTTCTGAATATCACATATAAGAAAACGATCAATGATGCTGAAGGATGAAGCTAATCACTGATGTCAAAAATTGATCCCAACAGTACCAAATGAACATGATGGAATAAAATGATACTACATCGCAACTCGGATGCCAGCATATAAGATGTCGCTATAAAGAACTGCAACATATAAGGGGAATGGTGTCAACTAGTAGCAACAGGAGCAACTAACAAGTGAACCAAAAATGTTGATGCAACCGGAGGTCTTCACTAACCACCGTGGTACATTTCTACACAATGGGAATAAATGATCTGAGATCGACCATGTGAGAAATTGTTTGATTACCGGTCATTGATGTATACCATTAACAAATGCCAAACTACTCAGCGATAATGATAATGAGAGTCAAGGTACCCAGTATAATCTAACAAGTGCGAATGAATGAGCTGAAGTCGAACACTTCAAAGAATCTATCAATCAAGAGACATGATGGTTTCCCACTGTCGATAGTGAAGGAATTTTCCACGTATGACTACAAACCCCAAGGTACTACCAAATGGACTCTAGATCTTTGTCCCAGAGCAAATGAGTCGTAGTTGATAGGAAAAGATCCACTAGAAGGAAGGCATTAAGGCATCCTTCATCAATCTAGAGCAAGTGTAACCTGTAGGCCAATAATGAAGAAGGAATCGGACGAAAAAGATGTAGTAACCCAACTGAAGCACATTTCCAACATACACAAGATGTAGCTAGTGCACGATAGAAGCCCTCTGAACCAACCAATAATGAAAGCTGATACTGAGTCGAGGAATCCACTAATAGGGTCAAATGGAAACAAAGGCACTGTGCAAATCCCAATGTGTGATAATGAAAGCTGATGTCGAACACAAGGGAAACCACTCAGTCAAAGACCCATGATATTGATCGATGTTGAGCACAAGGTGACCTATCAATAATGAAAATAGGGATAGGGTACAACTCTAGCCTTGTCCTCAGAGCAATATGTCGTAGTCGATAAGAACAAGACCTGCCAGTAAGAAGTCAATGGAGACCTTCTCAAACCGACATGAGAAAAGGACCAATATAACTGATGTGATGACAAACATGACACTGACATCCAGAGATGGCTGACTGAAAAATAGGTCAAGTGACACTGCAGAGAGGCTGACTTAGGTTTTACTTCCCTTGAACAAAAGCACGACTCAATGATGACTATATGGCAGCATATGATAACTCTGTATAAGTTTGTCATGCAAAAGGCATAAGCAAACTCTGCATATGATTGGAAGAGGTAACCAATTGAAGGAGTACTGACTCAATAAAAAGATTAAGGCTCACCTAAGTCAAACTAAATCCCACCTAAATGGGGGAGAGACTTTCTTTTGAGTGCTTTTTCCAAGGTCAACACGACTGACTCTAGTTGTGAATAAAATATGGAAAAGTTGTCCCGTTCCTGCTCTTTTTGGAATATATAGTTTTTTTGGTCATTTTATTTAAGCTAGAAAAAGAATAAAAGAATGCTATAGTACAGCAGAAAGAATGAGTGTTAGAGAAACAGATGATCTAGTTCTTGGGAGGGGAACATTCCTATGCTTAATGCAAGGAGGTGAAATTGGCCAAGGACACTCAAAGGGATGTTCTTTCCATGGCTAAAAGGATGTGTCAAGTTGCAGAAGCTAAGTGATTGCATGGTTGATTTTACAGAATACATGGTCAGATAAATGGCTTAAACACTAGTCCAAGTGAAGCTGACTCAAGGCCAAAATGTGCAAATAGTCAAAATGCAATGTAGCAGTATAACTCAACACAAAGGAGCCTCTAGGGTTGATCCAAAAATGGATCCTAGATAAACCTCTAAGTCTAAAAGACTTCATGTAAGAGGTGAAAGGTGCCAAATGGCACACATCATTTGTAAATCACAGCAAAATGAAAGTCACAGGCTGCTCTTAGAAATAGTCTCAATACAGGGATCCCTCCATTTGGAATCCAACACAACTTGAATGGGTGAGAATGGATTTCAGATGGGAAAGCTATCATAAAATGAAGCTGCCCTTTTCAAAGGAAAAAGAGGAAAAATATCTTGCAAATGGGTCTAAAACCCTCTAAGCCTTCCAAATCTCTCAAAAGAGAAAAACAAGCACAAAAGGAGGAGTTATGGACTCATTAGATAACACTATCGGAGACTTAAAAACATGAGAAAACAACGAAATAAGGCATATCAGGAGGCCGGCACAATGAATGCACAGGGGTTGTCAGATCTAGCCAATCAATGGTCTAGATCAGATCAGCATATTGCATCAGCAGTGATGGGTGGGTTGGAGCGAAGGCATGGCACGATGGGCCTGGGTGATGCGATGGAGTGATCATTGAAATCAACAGATTGGTATCGGCGAACACAATGGAGTGGTCATGGTTTATATTATATTATTTATATATATATATATATACTATATATAATAATATATCTATATATATTATATTATAATATATATAGTGTATATAATAATAATAACTATATATTAATATATTATTCTCTATATATATATATATTATATTAATATAATATATATATATTCTATATATATTATATATATTATCTATATAATAAATATATAATATATATCTAATATATATTATATATATATATAATTATATATATATTTATATATATATATTATATATGTGATATTTCGACTGCGATCATTGATATTGGTGGATCGGCGTCAGCAATATCAAAGGGGAATCCAAAGGGCCGTGGTGACTAGCGATGCAATATGGCCAGACCTGATAGGGTTCTAGAATGGAAACATATATATTTTGAAATTCGCCAAATCTGATTTTTAATGTATTTCGCCTGTTTCATTTATTAAACGAAAAACAAAGGGGTAGGCCAATTGCGATTGCGATAAGAGATCCCCAAGCGGACTTGATAGGGATATAAAATGAGATTATAAAGACTTTGAAGTCTAAAATTCTGTGTTCTGTGGATTTTTCCCATGTGTTTGCAGCATTTTCCTGTGTAGCAGAAAACGACTGTTCCAAAGGAATTTTAAGTGTCGATTGCCCTGTCCATTACCACATAGTCGGAATCCATCTGAGGAAGTGTTTAGCAATGATTTCTAACGCTCAGAGGATGAAAATGAAGGGAGAATGACTAGAAGACCGAGAGCCTAGAAAGGAAAACCAACGGGCAACACCGATTTGGCTTTTAAGCCATGACTGTCAAAGACAGAGGGGCTACTGGGTTGTCGATGGGTGTTGTTGTTAATCCTTGAGGGGTTTGCTGTGAAGCAGAAGCCAAAGAGGAAGCTAAGGCCAAAGGCATAACGTAAAAGCCAAGGGAGTCACTTGGAGTTCAAGTAAAAAGCCCAAAGGGAGCTATAAAAAACCAGAGGGCCAAAGAAGCCAGAGTGGAGATCTAGAGACCCAAGAGCCAAAGTTAAAGAGCCAAGAGTTAGAGCCACAAGCCTGAACTAGAGCCAAAGAGGCAGAGTCAGAGCCAAGAGCTAGAACCAAGATCCAAAGATCCAAAGCAAAGAGCCAAGAGCCAAAAGTTAGAGCTTCAAGAGCCAGAAGGGATTAAAAGGGTGTCTGAACCCATTGTTTCGTATAGAACAGTAGGAGTTGAGCCAAAGAGCTCATAAAAAGACTTACACCATAATCCCAGAGATCCAAGTCAAATTTACACGAGCTCACAAATATGTAGCCCAAGAGTTGTGGGTGAACTCCAAATTAATTTGTTGTCTTATGTGTCTGTTTTTATTGCTACCTTATTCACTGTTATATGCACTTATGTATATGTTCAAGAACATTTAAATATCAATAAGCACAACATATTTTAAAGCACATAACAGCCAATAATAAAAACAAGCATATGCCTACACTTTCAAGAATTTCTTAAATCTGCATTGGTTAATCATAAAAGACTTGGGAAAATTCACGTTTTGGAAGTGGGAGAGGTTCTTGTAAGCTAGACAAGAAGCATAAGAGCCCCATTTTCAGATTAGGTGGTATCAGATCTTAAGTTTGATTAACCACACCTTTAGGAAGGTTATATCAAAATTCTTGATTGACAAAGCAAAGATTGCTTGTCTAAAAGGTGTTGGAACAACAAAAGGCTGATTGTATGCTTGTTTGCAGACTGACTATTTGCTAAGTTTGCAGAAGGAAGAAGAGCCGAAGGCATTCTTCTATCCTAAGGACCTCAAGGCAATCCAAAGCATAAGAGGATTGTTACAAGAAGTTGCTTAAATAAGCTCTTTATTTATCTTGTTGAAGTTTTTTTGTTCATTGGCATAATGACAACTTCTACAAGTGGGTCCTCAAATTCTGCATTCTTCACAAGGTTCCTTGATGAAGACATGAAGCAAGAATTGTCCACCATGATGGATATGGTGAGAGAAATGCATGAGGATGGAAAATCAGCATGCTTAGAAAGTAGCTGAATTCCATGAAGGAAGAGAAGTACTTGTTTGCTAACAATATGAACCTAAAGAGGATGCATGAGTTGGAAACACAACTCTTTGTTTCCCAAGAAGTCTTAGTCAAGTATCATCTTGAAGAAGAGGTAATTCATTCTAGTTTTTCTTCAAAT
This sequence comes from Pinus taeda, assembly GCA_000404065.3. Classification (NCBI taxonomy): domain Eukaryota; kingdom Viridiplantae; phylum Streptophyta; class Pinopsida; order Pinales; family Pinaceae; genus Pinus; species Pinus taeda. The sequence continues at coordinate 187,066 of APFE031685297.1, read as the reverse complement.
TCTTCTAAGAATTCTTGTATTGGTTCTTTTGAGAAACATACTAAAGGCATAGGTTCCAAGCTAATGTCCAAGATGGGCTATGAAGGAAAGGGTTTGGGAAAGCATGCACAAGGTATTGTTGAACCAATAATGGTTGAGGAAAGGCATAAATATTTCGGTATTGGCTATGGATAGTCTTAGGGACAGAGTTCCAAAGCTGCCATGAAAGCCATTGAAATGGTCCCAAGAAGGAGTTTCATTTCATTTCCTCTACCTCAAAAGTGTGAAGGTTGTATCCAAGAGTATTACAATAGCTTGAAAAATCAATTGCAAGATGCAGGTGTTCAGAAGCACACACTTGAACTAGAGATTTGGGGAGACTCTAATAGCCTTGGAGAGTTTGATGGTGTTCCAAAGGGAGCCACTTCTTCATTTGTTTCACCTCCTCATGAAGGCAATAAAGGCGAAAGAGGCAGGTATAAATCTGGTTCTAATTATATTCCTTTTGATTTTGCAAAGCATGATAAATTTCCACATAAGTATGGGGAAAGAGTTGCATGTTCCTTTTGTGGTTTAGATAACCAGATGTTTCTAGATGTTGGAAGAGAATGGATGCATACAGGAAGCAAAAGAAGGAAAAAAAGCAAGAAGCCAAAGGTCCATTAGACAAGGAAAGTCATGTTATCAAGAGTATGCACATGTAGTGCACTTACTGCCATAAGCAAGGACATCTTGCTGCAAAGAGTTGGACACTGAATCCAACAATGCTTCCACCAAAGCTAATGAAAGTGGAAAGAGAAGATGGCAGAAATGGAAGTGAAGATTCCATGAATGATGTGTCTTGAAATGATTCACATGATGATGCTGATGTCTAGACAAATGCAGTACCTTTGAAAGGGATTGGTAAGGAACAATTAGAGTTCTTATCCGATTGAGATTGCATGTCTATTGATGCATATGTATTATATTTCATTTCATCTTCAAAAGTACAGTGTGCTTAAGTGAAAGTTGAAAGATGAAATGCATGAATTGCATGTGATGCCATGTTGACTTGAAAGAGGTTAAATTGGTCTCTAAATGGAGATAATGATGAAAGTTTCATATTTGAAAAAGAGTCCTAATGGTATTTTTCTACATGCTTGACTTGAAGGGTCATTTGTTTAAAGGCATGTTTTGTGGGCTTGTTATCTAGTCCATCATTTGTATGCAAATATAAGACATGGAGGTGTTCACAAGTTGTGAAAATCTATTTCTTTTGTTGAAGCAGGAGTTAGTCCATCCAGTTGTTGTCTGTATGCCTGTTGTTGATGGCAGCTTGTCAAACAAGTACAAATGAAAGTTTTGTGGAGCAGATGTACTTCACATTTGTTGAGCCACCTTGGATCAATGATCAAGGCAAAGAAGCTCAAACTACCTTCTATGACCATTTCAGGAGAAGTTCTGCAAGAAGGCAAGGAGGAAGACAGTTCTTCTTAAGAAGACCAGCCCATCCAAAGGGGGGAAGTGGTTAGAATATTTGGTTCAAAGGAACTATGCAAAAGGCAAGTGTAGGGTGGCTTAAAGAAGAGGGTGAGTCACTCTCATTCACTATTCAGATCAATATATCAGTCTTTTGGAGAACAAAAGTTGTTTTAGTGGGAAGGCGTGATCCAAAAATGGATCATGGATAAACCTCTAAGTCTAAAAGACTTCATGTAAGAGGTGAAAGGTGCCAAATGGCACACATCCTTTGTAAATTAGAGGAAAATGAAAGTTGCAGGCTACTCTCAGAAATAATGTCATTGCAGGGATCCCTCCATTCAGAATCCAATGCAACTTGAATGGGTGAAAATGGATTTCAGATGGGAAAGCTAGCATAAAATGAAGTTGCCCTTTTTCAAACGAAAAAGAGTCAAAATCTCTTGAAAATGGGTCTAAAACCCTCTAAGCCTTCCAAATCTACCAAAAGGAAAAAAAAAGCGCGAAAGGAGGAGTTATGGACTCATCGGATAACACTATCAGAGGCTTAAAAACATGAAAAAATAGCAAAATGAGGCATATCAGGAGGCTAACATAATGAATTCACAGGGGCCATTGGATCTGGCCAATCAACAGTCTAGATCCAATTAGCATATCGCATCAGCTATGATTGCCAAGTCGAAGCAAAGGCATGAGATGATGAACCGAGGCGATGTGATGGAGAAATCACCGAAATCGACAAATCGCCATCGGCGAACACAATGGAGCGGCCATGTTATGTGTGTGTGTGTGTGTGTGTGTGCGCGTGCGCATGCGTGTGTTTATGAAAGTCCGTTTGCGATCGCCGATATCGATGGTTAGTGTTGGTGATACCAAAGGGGAAGCCAAAGGGCCGTTGTGACTAGCAATGCGATATGGCCAGACCCGATAGGGTTCCGAAATGGAAACATATATATTTCGAAATTTGCCAAATGTGATTTTTAATGTATTTCTCCTATTTCATTTATTAAATGAAAAACAAAGGGGAAAGCCAGTTGCGATTCCGATAAGTGATCCCTAAGCGAACCCGATAGGGATATAAAAAGGGATTATAAAAGCTTTGAAGTCCACAACTGTGTGTTCTACGGATTTTTCCCGTGTGTTTGCAGTGTTTTCCTGTGTAGCAGAAAATGACTGTTCCAAAGGAATTTTAAGCATTGATTGCCCTATCCATTATCAAATAGGTGGCATCCATCCCAAGAAGCCTTGACCAATGATTGCTAACGCTCTGAGGAGAAAAATGAAGGGATAGTGGCTGGAAGACTGAGAGCCTGAAAAGGAAAACCAATGGGCAGTGCCATTTGGCTTTTAAGCCATGAATGTCAAAGACAGTGGCGCTGCTGGGTTGTTGAGGGGTGTTGTTGTTAATCCTTGAGGGGTTTGCTATAGAGCAAAAGCCAAAGAGGAAGTTGAAGCCAAAGGGATAGCGCAGAAGCCAAGGGAGACACTTGGAGATCAAGTGAAAAGCCCAAAGAGAGTTGTAAACAACCAGAGGGCCAAAGAAGCCAGAGCCAAGAGCCAGAGAGCCAAGAGCCAGAGCCAAGGAGCCAAGAGTTAGAGCCAAGAGCCCAAACCAAAGCCAAAGAGCTAGAGTCAGAGCCAAGAGCCAGAACTAAGAGCCAAAGAGCCAAAGCCAAGAGCCAAGAGCCAAAAGTTAGAGCTTCAAGAGCCACAAGGGATTAAAAGGGTGTTTGAATGCACTATTTTGTGTAGAATAGCAGGAGTTGAGCCAAAGAGCTTGTAAAAACACTTACATCATAATCCCAGAGAGCCAAGTCAAATTGACATGAGCTCACAGAGATGTAGCCCAAGAGTTGTGGGTGAAGTCCAGATTAATTTTTTGACTTATGTGTTTGTTTTTACTTTTGCCTTATTCACTATTATATGCATTTATGTATATGTTCAAGCACATTTAAATATCAGCACGCACAGAAGATTTTAAAGCATATAAAAGCCAACAATAAAAACAAACATATGTCTACACTTTCAAGAATTTCTTAATTCCTTGTCGGTTAATCATAAAAGACTTGAGAAAATTCAATTTTTGGAAGTGGGAGAGGTTCTTGAAAGCTAGACAAGAAGCCTAAGAGCTCCTTTTTTGGATCAAGGGTTTAAAGCCAGAAATTAGCGTGGAAGAAAGGAGAATGTGTCTTCAACGCATAAGTCATGGTGGGACTAAAGAAGACTCCCCAACCTACAAAGTATAGAATCATGGGAAACCAATGTCAGGGAGGATCTAACTAAGATGCCCATGTAAAGGATGGATCTACAATCACATCATGATTTAAAAAAACGATGAGTGAAAATGGTTTACTAACCAAGAGACGATGGGGTCGACCCTACAGCTAATGTATCACTAGATGGAGGCTAATATGCAAGAAGCAGTGGAAAATGGTTTTCCCTAACCTAAATTTCAGTGAGAGAATGATACCTAGCATGACGGGTTAGTGGTCATGGGACCAAAATAACATCTCGAAAAGGCCTCCAAAATTTCCTGAAAAAGCAACCCACTCTTGACAATCCAAGCCCATAGGTCAAAAAATCCATGAGACAAAAATATTTTTTTTTAATATTTTGTAATTCCAAAGTTAAATAATGACTTTTGGACTCATAGTTTTTTCATTTCTATTTAGAGCAAAGAGCTGTGGAGCAAAATGAAGCATGCTTTCCTCTGAACAATTGGACCATTCAAATCAACCCAAAGTTTCCAGGTAACCCTCAAATCCTACTTGCAATGTTTTATGATATTTTTCTCAAAGTTTTGATTGTGGGAAACTATGCCAAAAAATTCAACTCCGCGTACACGCTGGTTGGATGTGAATAATCTGCATATACAATGACCCTACACGTGACTGTGTGTAAATGGAACTCGTGTGTACATGAGTTAAAGTTTGAACATAGAAACTAAATGTTGAAACTCTAATTTATTACAGGATGACTATCAATTGGAGGGAAAGAGAGCATAACACTATTGATAATGAGGTAATGAATGACCAAAATGCATTGGATGCTCTGAGAGGCTGTGGCTTACTTAAGTTCTTCAAAATGACGAATATGAAAGCCAATATGTGCTTGTTCAAACTTTTGATCCACTACTGGAGCACAGAGGATGACACTTTCATGATAGACGAAATGCCTCTACGGATTGAGGTCGAAGACATATATTTTATTACTGGTCTCTCCCAAAGAGGGGACATCATACATTCGACTAGCAGGATGAGAAGTAGTCTTTCTATAGAAGACTATGTCAATATATATTATCCTAGATATCCAGAGAATATTGGAAGTTAAATTCCAATCGAACATGTGGAAAGTTTATCCCTGAGGATTATACTATTTACCATTGCACGAGTAAATGGGGCATCTTCCCTGCATCAGGAATCATGAGTATCTATGAGCCTGACAGTGGATTGTCTTACCACAGTATTTGACTGGTGCACACCTCTTCTTACTAACATCAAGAGTCAATTGACCTCTATACAGAAGGGTAAAATGAAGAATTTTGTATACGGAACCATCTTGTGTTCATTCTTCTTCGAGAAGGTACTTGGGCTACGTCCCAAAGTATCAGCATCCATTAGTAGGCCGAGAGATCCACGATTGGGTAGATGGGTGGACTTGATGAAGCGCTTTGGGGGTAGAGATGTGCCTAGAATGACTTTTGATGATGAGTTTTTCACTTGGTGGGATCAACAGATCATTGCGGTCAATGATTACCCATATGTCGACATGGATTTCTGAGGAGATCTAGATTTGATGCTACCACCAAATGTGGCATGGGGAGACATAGGTAACAATTTTTAAGTTTTTGTGAATCTTTTAAGATTTTATGAATTCTTTTAATATGAAATGAACTTAGAAAATATTTTTGATGAGACAAAATACTGACAAAATATAATGACCATGCTCCAGATGTGGGTCCTGTTGGATACCTATACCAATAGGTTTCATATATCATGATTGGCAAATACAAAGTGCCAAATATGCTCCATTTTGCTGCTACAAAGGTTCCATATTTGCAAGAAAAGAGAAGGTGTGTATATGCCTGCATATTCATTAAGGTTTTGATGGATGACCCAATAGTCTAATCTGGATCATGCCATGTTTTCAATTTATGTTGTAGAATAGAGAAAGAAATCTGTCCAAACTGTTTAATCTTGGCAGATCAGTAGCTAGGTAGAGAAACTAAGGTTCCCAACTGCTTAATCTGGGGCCTTGGAAGAAATAAGGGTAGTATTAGATAGGAAATGAAAGCAAAAAAGCCAATGCAAAAGAAAAGGCACACAAAGGGTTTGAAAGTCCAAGTGCACCCTCCAAGAAGAAATAAAAAATGTTAGGCAAATTAGTTGGGTAGGTAGATGGGGTTGCAGAAGTGATTTCCCTTCCAAGATCAACTTTGCTAACCATGTACAGGCAAAGTAACACAGTGGAGCATGACTAACTTCCTTTTTTCCATTTGTATATCACTCATTACTAACACCCCTTCACAAGTTGTGTACATAAGAGAAACTTAAGGCTTTGTGATGGTTCTTATGGCCTTTAAAAGCCACATTTCTTGTGCAAAAGTCTTTTCATTTTGATCTACTCTTTACACTAAGTTGTTTTCAAGAAAACTTGGTTGTACTGATCCTCATCCATATTTTCCCCCCACATTAACAGCTAAGTCTATTATTTAGCTCCCTATACTTCATTTCTCCCATTTCCCCTATTATTATAACACCATGGGGTAGAAACCCCACACAATGTATAAATATCCCCTCCTTGGCACTATAGCCATAATTTCCACTCCCTGGGAATTGAATTAACATCTGGTTAAGGTCAAGAACCCATGTTTAACCCCTTTTCTCCATCTGAACCCATCTACCTACCCAAGTCTCCATTTTTGCCTGAAAACCCTTAAAGAAACCCTTTTGAGCCCCCTTATACCATTAAAGGGCAAAAATATGATGACAACCTACCTTCCCCGCCTATCCTAAGGTTGGGAACCAATGTGCGCCTTTTCATATAACTTCATCAAAACCCGCTTTTCCTAAAGTTTTGCCCCCATATGCCTTGTATAAAAATCTGCATGGGCAACCTTTGTTTTTGCCATTCCTAATGTTGTCGGGCAAATATGAGTTTATTAAAGAAAATCATCCAAAACTATTGAAAATCATTCATAAAGTGGAGGGTCCCGCCGGGCGTACTTGTCGAGAAATATTATTTTATAACCTGCCCACTGACTGTTATCCTCCGTGCAGCTGATCGACCCGATGACCGTCCGATCGCGGCCTTGCCAGATCTATGGCCAACAGCAATTTCGGAGGAACCTGACGTCTGACCTTTAAGAAAGGTTGACTTTATTTGCCATGCAGGTTCCTCGCCCGACAGGCGTCCGATCACGCGCCTGCAGATCTACGGCCAACAGCAATTTCGAAGGAACCCGACATCTGACCTTTAAGAAAGGTTGACTTTATTTGCCGTGCAGGTTCCTCGCCCGACAGCCGTCCGATCGTGCGCCTGCAGATCAACGGCTCTCAGCGATTTCGGAAGGCCCCCGACGTCCGACAGATACCTTCCGATATTTTTCAGACGCTTACGTCACGCGGGGACACGTGCCACTCCTAAACTCCGTCGGAGCCCCCTCTGACAGATTCCTTGCCATGCAGGAGGGGGCCCGATATGGAGACACCTGTCCTCCCACGTCCCCGCCCTGCTGTTGCCCACGTCAATGCCACAACCGCGCACCCCGTCCTCCATTCACCCACCTGGCCGCCACCTCATCACCCTCGTGGACCGGTCTCAGGCCACCACGTCACCCGATGACGTCCTACTGACGTCATCCGACCTGGACCCACATGCTGACGTCATGCTGACGTCACTCAAAAAGCACGCCAATAAAGCAAAAAGGCCATATTTTCACAATTTTTCGCGTTTTTTCATTATTTTTGTAAAAAGAACCTCTGTGCTATCTGCATGCATATCACAACGAACAGTCTACCAGCCTACTCCAGACCATCCGCAGAAGCTCAAAGCGCCAACCCAACTGCTATTTCGTCCCGAGCAACTGGTTAAACAGGTATTTGCCCGTCCACCTCCAAGCAAACTGGTTTTTTCACAGTTAATTGTAAAATACACCTGAACACGGCAGAACACTGAAATTTCACCAGAAAACCAAGTATATCCTGCTTCCCCTGGAGAATTAGAGGTCGAATTTCATTGGCAAAACTATTTTGCACTTCAATTTTAGTGAAAACCCTTCTCTGTTCGCGCAATCGTGAACTCATAACCTGCTCCTAAATTGTCAAAGGAGGTCTGCTAAATTGTATAAGAAGCCTTCTCAGAAAGCCCAGCACTGTTCTATTCTGTTATAAATTAATCCTGTTACTCTCTGTCTCTCTGAATTCAACTTTCTCAGGTAGCACGTTTATCAATTGTCAAAGAAACATTTAAACAAACATGGATACCCCCTCGGCATCAGTAGCCCTCAATGTTACTCCCTTGAATGCTCCCCAGAGAGAGCTAGTCTGGCAAGATTTGGCAGACCTAGATTACCAAATCTCAGAGGACAGCCCATCCAAATGTACGTTTCACATTCATTTACTAAATGAGCTCAGGGCTAAGCACAGAGATGGAACAAATATTCTAGGCATTTGGGAGTCCTCCCTCCCTATCTTCAAGATGCCCCAGGTCAACCAATTCCCTGACCTCATCCACTTGTGTGCTGTTTGCTATGACCCTATGGAGAGGGTTGTGCTCAACCCTCAAGGTGCAGTAGTATTTTACACCACCCCTGAGGCCATCAGGGAAATGCTCCAGTTCAAAACTCAAAAGAAATTGGTTCCCTTATCCCTGCTGGACCTAATCAACCAAGGAGCCAAGATACTCACAGAGGCAGAGATCCTAAAGCTGAATCAATTGTTTATTAAAAAATTTGACACAGTGCTGCATCCTCCCATCTTTGATGGCTATTTAAATCAACTGGGCCTGGACTTGGCATACATGATAAGCTCAGTGCTGGGGTACAAATCAATGGAGTTTATAGAGGAAACTGTGCTAGTGATGATGACAATGTTTTCCCCTGGTAAGACCCCCATTTGTTATGACTATGCTACATATATCTCTGACAAGATACATGAGCAATTTCTACACTTGTCCAGAGAGAGGGTGTTCAGATACACCTCATATATTTATCATCTCATTCTGTACCACCAACATGAGAAGTTCTCCTTTGAAATCAAGAGAACTGATGCAGCAGGAAACCCAAGATCAGTGGTATACTGGAGCTCAGTCTTTCACATCCTTACATATTCACCATATACATATTCTGAGTTCATAGACTTATTCATCCATCCAGCTTTGTCTCTGCTCTTGACATCACCCCCTCCAAGACTCTCTGATGAGATGCGGAGGATTCTGCAACTGTCCAGTGCCTACAGCATAGGAGATTGGTACTTTTACAAGCACTTCACTGTGATTAGAATCTATGGGTGTGAGCTGCGACCATACAAGCTGCCCAGATTTGTGCCCATGAGGCTCTTTGCCTTGGAGTATTTCAGGCAATTTGGCAATGCCGACCAAGTGCACTTTGTAGGAAAGGGTAAAAAGGCACAGCTTAAAGTTAGAAACCAACTTGGCCACTTCATCCTAAACAGAAGAGAATGATGGAAAGAAGCAGATAGGATGTTGGAAGGCCTTGGCCTAAAACAAAGCTTCCTTTGGAAGCCCTATGACCCTAACAACTTTATATCCTTGAGAAGGCAGAAATGCAAGCTCTCTAGCTATGAGCATCAGAGCAGGTTCCACATTCTAAGACATGCTAACCAACCAAAGTGGAGAAGAAACACACTAGAGGAGCCTGTGTCTCAAGAAGAACTAGTTGAAAGGGCTAGAAGGCATTTGTTAAAAATGGCTGACTTGGAATGTCCTTCTTAGGTGCTTTCTCTGCCAAATCCTCAAACAGGAGCAGCTGCTTCATCCTCTGCAACACAACAAGAGGCAGTGCAAACTACAAATCAAGGGCAGAACAAGGGCAAGGATAAAGTTATGGAAGAGCCAGAGGAACAACAGGGCCAACAGGGCCAACAACAACAGCCCCAGCAGGAATAGCAACAAGCAGACCAACAGGGTCAGGAGAAGCAGAAAGGAGAGGCCCAAACAGCTACCCAAGAAAAGAAAACACCAATGACGCCTCCTAGACAGGATTCCAGAGTAGATTCCTCCATCCTCCAAACCCCTCAAAGGGAGGATATTAGCAGAAAAAGAGAGAGGGAAACTCCCCTCACTGAAACATCAGAGAAGAGGCAAAGGCTAAATCCCTTCTCAGAGGAGGAAATGCCAAGTATTGAGGCTTCTGCCAGCTCCCTGCAGTAGGAGCAAGATAAGGCAGCATTAGGAGAGGTGAGCTCCTCAGGGCAGCAGCAGGGGATAGCTGCAAGCATAAAAGAGCAGTTCAAAGAGGCCAAAAGAAGGAGTGAGCCAATAAAAATTTGGCTCTACAATCACCTGCTAAACATGGCTCCTCCAAATCAGCAAAGGATCATGTCCACATTTGATGTGCAAGAGGGCAAGATGACCATGAGCCACTTCACCCCTACAGTGCAGCAACCACAAACTGCTGCAGACTACATCAGGACTAATCTGGAGGTCCTGGGAAAAGACATCCACCCCATAGATCAGATCGAGATTCACAAACAGACGGGTGAGATGGTCTATGCCACTCTAGTAGACAAGACCTTGATCAATTATAGGCTGCAAAATAGCCTAAACAACACTGCAGCACAGCTTGAATTGGAGAAGGCATCCTCTCAAGCTAAAGATAACAGAATCAAGGCCCTAGAGGAAATAATCATAGAGTTTGGGCATGACCCCAATGATGTTAAGGCTGTACAACAAGTCCTTAAGCTGAGGGATGCAGACATGGCTGCAATAAAGAAGAAACTGAAGATCCTCCCAACTCTCCACCCACAGACAGATGAGGTTGCCCAGCAGAGGCAAGAAAAGGATGTAGCTTCCTTATTAATGACATTATACAAGGAGCTGATTGAAACACAAGAAAAGGTGCAGGATACAGAAACCACATTGGAAGCAGCATTGCAGTGGAGGGAGGTAGGGCAATCTTCCAAGCCGCCTACAGAAACAATAAACCTTGAGGAAACCCCTCAAGACAGTGTACCTCCAAAGCAACAAGCACAGCAGGATGCTCCAGACACCACAGCACCAACCACCTCAGCACCAACAACAGAGCAGGCT